>CM019710.1:1143669-1178702 GCA_009760885.1 Achatina immaculata
GTACTTGTACGCCGACCCTCGACCTGTGTGGCGCTGATAAAAGTACTTGTACGCCGACCCTCGACCTGTGTGGCGCTGATAAAAGTACTTGTACGCCGACCCTCGACCTGTGTGGCGCTGATAAAAGTACTTGTACGCCGACCCTCGACCTGTGTGGCGCTGATAAAAGTACTTGTACGCCGACCCTCGACCTGTGTGGCGCTGATAAAAGTACTTGTACGCCGATTAATCTACGATTATTTGGCTGTTTTTGTTTTTTGTGTTCTGGGATATGTTCAAGGGTGTACACAATGGAGGAGTCGATCTTTTATACAGAAAATGCGTTACTCCGCGTCTATGACCAAATGTATATTAAAAAATGTAGGCTTCAGTGCATAAACACAGACACAAGCTGTTGGCACACGCGTCATCTATAACAGACGAGGAAAACTAATCTACATATGAGGAACTTTGCAATATAATGTGACGTTGTTCCTTGCAGCACGTGTTCATTAATTAAGATCTGAAGGAGCACACTGCACGCCAGCTTTACTAAACATCATTTTGTTTTCTTACGGTAATTCTCAGGCACGGTATGTTATTTGATATAACATAATTTAGTAGTCAGTTGGAAAAAAAGAGGTATATGCGCCAGCATTTTATGTGGCCGAGTTGGTAGTGTGCTGTCCTGTCGTGGTTAATGGTTGCTCGCTATCCTGGAGTACGAGAACAGATTCTCTATGGTTGTTTAAATTGTTTTCAGTTTCTCGTGTCTTTGTGCATTATCGGCAGCATTTCGTTTTTTATAATCTCTTAAATTAGCTCAAACAGTTCTCTGCAGAACTTCTTGAAGGACATCAGCGATAGACGAAGGTGCAGAAAATAACGATGAAGATTTTAGTTGTTAGGAGCAATCTCTTCTCATCGCGTTTTTGCTGTCCGAAATTCGTGAGATTTTCAGCATGTTTGCTGCATGTGGGGGAATGCTGTTTTGTTGTTGGCGAAACATTAATACTGCAATGATGGTGTTTTCACCTTTGTGTTATATCATTATCAAGCTTACACTTATAACACATAACATACTCCCAGCATTCCTGTTTACATGGCTGGAAATGTACAAAACAAGAGAGATAACCGAGAGATTGTATCCACTTTAGCGTCTAGAAAGAACAACAAAGTGATAAATCTTGACGACTTCTCCTTGATCTCAAGTACACTGCAAGGTTTTTTTTTTTTTTTCATTTGTCGTTGAACTAAGAGGCTACATAACTAGAGGCAGACCTGGACTACATTAAGTCTTAGAGATTGTTTCATTCCACGAACACATGATATGCCATCATCAAGGCCTGATAGTTTTTAGGTCAAAATAGAGCAAACTGTAGGTCGCATAAATGCCCCAACTCTCTTCAGACATTGGCTTCTCTGCATTGAAAGAATACATCGTTGATACGTTCATCTGTACATGATTAGGCATCCTGCGAGAGTCAAACTTGAAGACAAAAAAAAAAAAAGGCACGAAGAGAATGAACTGTCTAACACTTACAAGATTTGTTGTGTGTGACTGGAGTCGAGTTTATCAGCCAAACATTGGTATAAACAGACATACGTTAAGTTGCCCAGCAAAATGTTGCTAGCAACTTTCACAAACAACGATCTACTTGCTCCAAAACCGTCTTTCAAGTAAAAAAAAAAAAAGCCGATTAAATGAGTTTTCTAATAGTGAAAGAAAGAGGAAACAGGAGTCTTACCTTGAATAAGAAGAAAACATAAGTTATTGTCATCTCAAAGAAACAAGTGATCCCTGAATGTAAAATAACAGTAAACAGCACGATACTGAAACAGATGGACAAGTTTAGATACTTGGGGGCTCTACTGACCTCAGATGGAAGATGCCCTAACAGAGATAATGAGCAGGACAATGCAAGCCAAAATGATTTTCAGAAAATGAATGCCATTCTGTGTAATAAGTCAGTGTCATTGGGAGTGAGGAGAAGAGTACTTCAGTGCTACATCCAGCCAGTTTTATTTTACGGATGTGAGGCTTGGTCAGTCACTAATGTAGTACAGCGCCACCTGGAAGCCACTGAAATTTGGTTTCTTCGAAGAATTTCTGCGAATACCATGGACATCAAAGAAATCAAACGAGGAGGTTCTGAGAGGGGCTAGAGAGACGAGACAAACGATAACAAAAGTCAGAAAAAGACAATCCAGATTCTAAGACACGTTCTATGGTGAGGCAAGCTAGAAGACAATGTGACAACAGGAAAGACAGAAGGCAACAGAGACCGAGAGAGAAAATTCTGGACAGATAGCCTAATTTCTAAGTCATAAATAATTTGTTCCCATAAGGACCTGAAAATATAACAACAGGAAAGATAAATGAGAACAGAGGCAGGAGGCCAAGGGGGGACAAATGAGTAGTCTAACACGATGGCACAATAGACATTCACCAGCTGAGCTGATGGAAAATATCAAGGAGAAACATGACCGCCAACGCCGAGCGGCACGGCACCTGATGATGATATAAGATAAATATAAGCAACATCTGTGCATCTAATGACAAGCGAAGTGTTAAAGTATGATCTAAGTGATAGAAATGCGATGAAACAACCGGAAGTGTACGTGGAATCCTGGGATGAACGCAAGCGGAAAGTCAGTTTCGACCAATCGCGCTTCTCCACGGGCCGGTAGCCATCAGTGACCCGCGTAGTTGGAACGTCGCGAGTTAGGTCTCTTCACGTAGGTTTTGATGACTTGTTGCCTGGGAATTATTTTTTTGTATATGTATATATTATTTTACTGTAATACTAGGAGCGATTAGTATGTAAACTATATATGTGCTATATGGATAAACAGTTCTTTTTCAGATATCGTTAACTATGGTTTTTGTTTTACTTATGCGCACGTGGATAATCATTTTTTTTTCTCTTCTCTCCTTTCACACTTCGCCATTTTCATCTTCCATTCTCATCGATCAGTTCTCTACTTCTTCTTACCCCGGTCACTTATTTTCCTCATTATTCTCAGCTTCGGCCATTCCCTTCTTCAGCATTCTTTATGTATCTTTTGTATGCACTTTCATTTATCTTTATTTCTATGCCTGTTTTGTGTTTCTGTATCTTCTTATATCTTATATCCTTCCCATGCAAAATGATTGTGTATACTTACTATATTTTGTTGCCGACATTATTTCTCTGTATCTGTCACAAAATGCTAGCTAATATTAAAGATCGGCAAGAAAATAGAATAGTGTTTTATAGATAGAACAGCCCGGGATAGATATTTAGCATGCGAACAAAGATGAGCTAGCAGTTAAAGTAAAGGGTAGATAACTTGCATACAAACGTGTAATATGCAGGAAACTCTACCGTAGAGAGCGGAACAACACAACTCCTTCAGATCATCAGAGGAAGTACCCCCCCCCCACCCCAGACAAGTGTTTCGGCCCTTTAAACTCCTGACACTCTGGGGGGGGGGGGTGGGCCCCTCTGGGTCATGACTCCCAGAGGTCTTGTGAGTTGTTGCTTTTCTTTTTCCGGTCCCGGGATTGAACCCACGATCTTTCAGTTGCCACTGCAATAATGAGTTTAAAATTTGTTACATGTCTCATTGATTACTCTAATTTTTCACATGATGATGTTTTGAGATCCAACTCCTATTTCATCATGAGGATTTCAATATCTGATGAGAGCTTGAGTTTGTTGTTGCTGCAGTGTTTGTGATGTTACATCATTCCCATGTGTTGTTTTACTCCTATTTAAGCATACAGAAAATTGCAATGAGATTAATGCTAGGTTTACAATAAAATGTAAACATTTAGAAATGATGATTATATTAATGCTAGACACAAGATGGTGATGAGATTAATGCTAGACACAAGATGGTGATGAGATTAATGCTAGACACAAGATATTGATGAGATTAATGCTAGACACAAGATGATGATGAGATTAATGCTAGATGCAAGGTAGTGATCAGATTAATACTAGACAGGATGGTAATGAGATTAATGCTAGATACAAGATAGTGATGAGATTAATGCTAGACACAAGATGGTGATAAGATTAATGCTAGATACAGAATGGTGGTGAGATTAATGCTAGACACAAGATGGTGATAAGATTAATGCTAGACACTCAAATCAAGAAAGCCATGATCAAGATGTGCAAGCAAACATCAGCTCTTGATGGGAACTTTACCAGATTTCCTTGTCCAAGATGTTATTCTTTTTTCTCAGAATGACATGGTCAAGGCACTGAACATAGACATGTCACAGCCAGTTTACAGCTCATGTATCTGTGGACAGTACATACAAACATGAAAGAATATTTATCTAAGTGTCCACTTTATGACATCTTGAGATGTGTGCACTGGCCAGTGTCCACTTTATAACATCTTGAGATGTATGCACTGGCCAATGTCCACTTTATGACACCTTAAGATGTATGCACTGGCCAATGTCCACTTTATGACACCTTGAGATATATGCAGGGGTCAACAACCCATTATGACATCTTGTGATGTGTGCACTGGCCAATGTCCACTTTATGACACCTTGAGATGTATGCACTGGCTGATGTCCACTTTATGACACCTTAAGATGTATGCACTGGCCAGTGTCCTCTTTATGACACCTTGAGATGTATGCACTGGCCAGTGTCCACTTTATGACACCTTGAGATGTATGCACTGGCCAATGTCCACTTTATGACACCTTAGGATGTATGCACTGGCCAATATCCACTTTATGACACCTTGAGATGTATGCACTGGCCAATGTCCACTTTATGACACCTTAAGATGTATGCACTGGCCACTGTTCACATTGTGATGTTCTGAGATGAACATACTGACCTAATATAACAGCTGGGGAACTTGGGTACCTTCAAGAATGGTGAAGAATACTTTTGAATTCAGGACACAAAAATTACACATTGATATTTCTGATGTTTGAACATGAATGTGTGAAAAGAGTTTTCTTGGATTATTATTTGTGTCTCTGCAAACTGTCTGAAATCTGTTTGTCATTTTTCTTGGCAGACACATCTAGACAAAATAATGAGGAGGAAGGAGGTTTCCTGTGGATTGTTGGTCCCATTGCTGGTTGTGGCTGCTTGTTGCTCATCTGCAGGTTATAAAAATAGATTTTCTACCATCAGGTTTACCAGTTTTGACTGATGCCGGGCACTTGTGTTAACGGTTACATTACTTATGATGTTAACACACACACACACAAACTACATACACTCTCACACATTATGAGATAGTGTCTTTATATTTCTGCACAGATTCTGTAAATATTTGACAAAGTCAGTCTAATATGAGAATGATAGACTAAATAATATGTACAGGTTCTGTTTTTTTTCATTGTGCAAACTGTTGTGTCTTTATAATTCAAAATGAGATGTCAGGAAGTGTATCTGTCACTTTTGACTAGTAGCGAGTGTGACTATAGTAACGTTCTGGTTGCTTGAGCATGAATGTATTATTTATTCTAACTGAAAATGTTTTTGTGAAAACTAAATTAATAACAGTGAGATTTCTGTGATGAATAGAAAGTGCTAAATTGTCATGAGTGTTGGATATTTGTATCATTTATTTATTCATATTTTGTTTTGTATATTTGAGAGATAAAATAAAACGTGGATTTATATTTGGCAGTGATGGGATCTATAATGTCAGTTGATTTAGGCGGAGAGAACATGAAGATTGCAGTTGTGAAGGTAATACTTTGTTACCTTTTACTGTTATATTTATTCACCTTGTGTGTGTGTGTGAGAGTAAGTGAGAGAGAGATTCTTTAAGTTTGAAAGTTCAGTTTTGGACAGGGATAATGTTTTAAAAATATCTTTACTTGACTTCAGCTATATTTATTTTTGCTAGTTAGATCATTAAAAACTGAAACTAACATTACAGTGATTTTTTACAATTTAAATCTATTTCTTGGTTTATTTGTAAATTTAGTTTATGTAAATCTATTTTTGTTGTAAATCTATTTCTTTGCTTAGTTATAAACTCATTTTATGCACATCTATTTTATTTTAAAAAATTTTCTGTGTTGTAAATTCACTGTATGCACGTCTGTGTTACATTGTTTAATTATAAATTCACCTTGTGTAAATTTGTTTCGTTCTCCAGCCTGGTTCTGGCATGGAGATTGCTCTAAACAGGTAAGGTTACACCTGTCAGTTTCATGCAACATGAAGGTTGTAGACGTCTGAATAAACGCCCAGTAAAATGAATGCCAGACAGATATTTAAGGAAGTTAAAGCTGAGTTTTAAGTTGATTAATATATAAGGACAGTGTGTTTATTTTCTTGTCATGCACATTTCTCAGATGATGATGTTTTGAGATCCAACTCCTATATCATTGTGAGGATTTCAGTATCTGATGAGAGCTTGGGTTTTAGCTATATCACCATGAGAATTTCAATATCTGAGAGCTTAAGTTTTAGCTATATCACCATGAGAATTTCAATATCTGAGAGCTTAAGTTTTAGCTATATCACCATGAGAATTTCAATATCTGAGAGCTTAAGTTTTAGCTATATCACCATGAGAATTTCAATATCTGAGAGCTTAAGTTTTAGCTATATCACCATGAGAATTTCAATATCTGAGAGCTTAAGTTTTTGCTATATCACCATGAGGATTTTAATATCTGAGAGCTTGAGTTTTAGCTACATCACCATGAGGATTTTAGTGTCTGAGAGTGGGTTTAGGTGTATCAGCATGAGGATTTTAATGTCTGAAAAGAGCTTAGTTTTCAGAAACAGTGTATTTAAATGACAAGAAAGTAGCAGGTGCATTGTCTTGGTAAGAATCTGGTGTGGTTTATGCTGTAATAACCTAGTCCACTTAATCCTTTATATAGGTGATATAGAAGCTGTTAAAAATGAGGTCGACCTGTAAATATCGTAAAAAAAAATCTTGTAAATATCGTGACCGCTGTTTCCTGACTTTTCATTGTTCAACTACTGAACTTTAATAACACGTGAGAAGTAAAGTATAAAGCTTTTTTGAATACGTGTGAGTGGTTATGAAAGTCAGATATGCCGGTGTATCTCGTAAGTATTAAGACATCAGACATGGACTGCTTGTTGCCAGATCAAACAGCATCTTTGTCTTGATATTAAACATCTTAAGCTGAAGAAGTGTGGTAATCAAAGCTGTATGTTATATATGTGCTGAAACTAGCACTGCTGTATTCAGTTGCTTAAAATATGTCCTGGAATATGTTAGTCTGTCGTTTGTCATTTGACCAAGACCCTCTTTTTCTGTGCTAGTGAGTCAGACAGGAAGACGTCGGCTCTCATTGCTTTCCGTGACGGAGAGAGACATTTTGGCAGCCAGGCTGAGAACATCGTAAGTTTCAGTGGCTGTGTGCGTGTTTGCTATAAGAAAATGCGTGAGATATAGGAAGGTTTTTTTTTTCCGTTAGATGAGAAGTAAGATCAGAGGTTCTTTTGTTGTGTCTGCTTAGTGCTGTGGGAAGAAAGATAACTACCACAATCATGTCCAACCTCTCTGCTGCTCCAAGTAGCCTTTCTAACAAGACAGGGCTCACCTTGGTGCCAGTAATGATGAAACCGTTGAGGTTTTTTTATGTGTGTGTCCACTAGGATCTTCAAGCTAGCCACTGTAAACAACTTTTACTTCATAAGATGCATTGCTGCATTAGCTGCTGAAATCTTACAGTTCCAGGTGAGAACAATGGTCTTCCACTGTGAACTTCAGTGAGGATCTTGGAACATGAGGATTGAATTTAGATGAAGAAATGACTTCAGTGACACTCATTAATTCCCAGATCAGACACTAAATCAAGCATCAACAGTTTCTTCCATCATATAGAAAAAATTATCTGTCACCCCACTGGTTAGGCTTATAGAAAATATCTGTCACCACACTGGTAAGGCTTATAGAAAATATCTGTCACCACACTGGTAAGGCTTATAGAAAATATTATCTGTCACCACAGTGGTTAGGCTTATAGAACATATTATCTGTTACCACACTGATCAGGCTTATAGAAAATATTATCTGTCAACCCACTTGGACAGGCTTATAGAAAATATTATCTGTCAACCCACTTGGTCAGGCTTATAGAAAATCTTATCTGTCAAACACTTGGTCAGGCTTATAGAAAATATTATCTGTCACCCCACTGGTCAGGCTTATAGAAAATATCTGTCAACCCACTTGGTCAGGCTTATAGAAGATATCTGTCAACCCATTTGGTCAGGCTTATAGAAAATATCTGTCAGCCCACACTGGTCAGGCTTATAGAAGATGTCTGTCAACCCACTTGGTCAGGCTTATAGAAGATATCTGTCAGCCCACACTGGTCAGACTTATAGAAAATATCTGTCAGCCCACACTGGTCAGGCTTATGGAAGATATCTGTCAACCCACTTGGTCAGGCTTATAGAAAATATCTGTCAGCCCACACTGGTCAGGCTTATAGAAAATATCTGTCAGCCCACACTGGTCAGGCTTATAGAATATATTATCTGTCAACCCACTTGGTCAGGCTTATAGAATATATTATCTGTCAACCCACGGATCAGGCTTATAGAACATATTATCTGTCACCACACTGTTAGGCGTATAGAAAATATTATCTGCCAACCCATTGGTCAGGCTTATAGAAAATATCTGTCACCACACTGATCAGGCTTATAGAAAATATTATCTGCCAACCCATTGGTCAGGCTTATAGAAAATATTATCTGTCAGCCCACTGGTCAGGCTTATAGAACATATCTGTCAACCCACTTGATCAGGCTTATAGAACATATATCTGTCAACCCACTTGGTCAGGATTATAGAAGATATCTGTCACCACACTGGTCAGGCTTATAAAATATCTGTCAACCCACTGATCAGGCTTATAGAAAATATCTGTCACCACACTGATCAGGCTTATAGAACATTATCTGTCAACCCACTGATCAGGCTTATAGAAAATATCTGTCACCACACTGATCAGGCTTATAGAATATATTATCTGTCAACCACTTGGTCAGGCTTATAGAAAATATATCTGCCAACCCACTGGTCAGGCTTATAAAATATCTGTCACCACACTGGTCAGGATTATAGAAGATATCTGTCAACCCACTTGGACAGGCTTATAGAAAATTATCTGCCAACCCATTGATCAGGCTTATAGAACATTATCTGTCAACCCACTTGATCAGGCTTATAGAACATATTATCTGTCAGCCCACACTGATCAGGCTTATAGAAGATGTCTGTCAACCCACTGATCAGGCTTATAGAAGATGTCTGTCAACCCACTTGATCAGGCTTATAGAAAATATCTGTCACCACACTGGTCAGGCTTATAGAATATATTATCTGTCAACCCATTGGTCAGGCTTATAGAACATATTATCTGTCAGCCCACTGGTCAGGCTTATAGAAGATGTCTGTCAACCCACTTGGACAGGCTTATAGAACATATTATCTGTCAGCCCACTGGTCAGGCTTATAGAACATTATCTGTCAACCACTTGGTCAGGCTTATAGAAGATGTCTGTCAACCCACTTGATCAGGCTTATAGAAAATATCTGTCAGCCCACACTGGTCAGGATTATAGAAGATATCTGTCAACCCATTGGTCAGGCTTATAGAAGATGTCTGTCAACCCACTGATCAGGCTTATAGAAGATGTCTGTCAACCCACTTGGTCAGGCTTATAGAAGATATCTGTCACCACACTGATCAGGCTTATAGAAGATGTCTGTCAACCCACTGGTCAGGCTTATAGAACATTATCTGTCAACCCACTTGGACAGGCTTATAGAAAATATCTGTCAACCCATTGGTCAGGCTTATAGAAGATGTCTGTCAACCCACTTGGTCAGGCTTATAGAAGATGTCTGTCAACCCACTTGGACAGGCTTATAGAACATTATCTGTCAACCACTTGGTCAGGCTTATAGAAGATATCTGTCAACCCATTGGTCAGGCTTATAGAAATCTGTCAGCCCACACTGGTCAGGCTTATAGAACATATTATCTGTCACCACACTGATCAGGCTTATAGAAATCTGTCAGCCCACTGGTCAGGCTTATAGAACATATTATCTGTCAACCCATTGGTCAGGCTTATAGAAAATATCTGTCAGCCCACACTGGTCAGGATTATAGAAGATATCTGTCAGCCCACACTGGTCAGGCTTATAGAAAATATCTGTCAACCCACTTGATCAGGCTTATAGAAGATATCTGTCAACCCACTTGGTCAGGCTTATAGAAAATATCTGTCAGCCCACACTGGTCAGGCTTATAGAAGATGTCTGTCAACCCACTTGGTCAGGCTTATAGAAATCTGTCAGCCCACACTGGTCAGGCTTATAGAAAATATCTGTCAGCCCACACTGGTCAGGCTTATAGAAAATATCTGTCAACCCACTTGGTCAGGATTATAGAAAATATCTGTCAGCCCACACTGGTCAGGCTTATAGAAAATATCTGTCAGCCCACACTGGTCAGGCTTATAGAAGATATCTGTCAGCCCACACTGGTCAGGCTTATAGAAAATATCTGTCAACCCACTTGGTCAGGCTTATAGAACATATTATCTGTCAACCCACTGGTCAGGCTTATAGAACATATTATCTGTCAACCCACTTGGTCAGGCTTATAGAACATATTATCTGTCAACCCACTTGGTCAGGCTTATAGAACATATTATCTGTCAACCCACTTGGTCAGGCTTATAGAACATATTATCTGTCAACCCACTTGGTCAGGCTTATAGAACATATTATCTGTCAACCCACTGGTCAGGCTTATAGAACATATTATCTGTCAACCCACTTGGTCAGGCTTATAGAACATATTATCTGTCAACCCACTTGGTCAGGCTTATAGAACATATTATCTGTCAACCCACTGATCAGGCTTATAGAACATATCTGTCAACCCACTGATCAGGCTTATAGAACATATTATCTGTCAACCCACTGGTCAGGCTTATAGAACATATTATCTGTCACCCCACTGATCAGGCTTATAGAAAATATTATCTGTCAACCGACTTGGTCAGGCTTATAGAACATATTATCTGTCAACCCACTGGTCAGGCTTATAGAAAATATTATCTGTCACCACACTGATCAGGCTTATAGAAAATATTATCTGTCAACCCACTTGGACAGGCTTATAGAAAATATTATCTGTCAACCCACTTGGTCAGGCTTATAGAAAATCTTATCTGTCAACCACTTGGTCAGGCTTATAGAAAATATTATCTGTCACCCCACTGGTCAGGCTTATAGAAAATATCTGTCAACCCACTTGGTCAGGCTTATAGAAGATATCTGTCAACCCATTTGGTCAGGCTTATAGAAAATATCTGTCAGCCCACACTGGTCAGGCTTATAGAAGATGTCTGTCAACCCACTTGGTCAGGCTTATAGAAGATATCTGTCAGCCCACACTGGTCAGACTTATAGAAAATATCTGTCAGCCCACACTGGTCAGGCTTATAGAAGATATCTGTCAACCCACTTGGTCAGGCTTATAGAAAATATCTGTCAGCCCACACTGGTCAGGCTTATAGAAAATATCTGTCAGCCCACACTGGTCAGGCTTATAGAATATATTATCTGTCAACCCACTTGGTCAGGCTTATAGAATATATTATCTGTCAACCCACTGATCAGGCTTATAGAACATATTATCTGTCACCACACTGTTAGGCGTATAGAAAATATTATCTGCCAACCCATTGGTCAGGCTTATAGAAAATATCTGTCACCACACTGATCAGGCTTATAGAAAATATTATCTGCCAACCCATTGATCAGGCTTATAGAAAATATTATCTGTCACCACACTGATCAGGCTTATAGAAAATATTATCTGCCAACCCATTGGTCAGGCTTATAGAAAATATTATCTGCCAACCCATTGGTCAGGCTTATAGAAAATATTATCTGCCAACCCATTGGTCAGGCTTATAGAAAATATTATCTGCCAACCCATTGATCAGGCTTATAGAAAATATTATCTGCCAACCCACTGGTCAGGCTTATAGAAAATATTATCTGCCAACCCATTGATCAGGCTTATAGAAAATATCTGTCACCACACTGATCAGGCTTATAGAAAATATCTGTCACCACACTGATCAGGCTTATAGAAAATATTATCTGCCAACCCATTGATCAGGCTTATAGAAAATATTATCTGCCAACCCACTGGTCAGGCTTATAGAAAATATTATCTGCCAACCCATTGATCAGGCTTATAGAAAATATCTGTCACCACACTGATCAGGCTTATAGAAAATATCTGTCACCACACTGATCAGGCTTATAGAAAATATTATCTGCCAACCCACTGGTCAGGCTTATAGAAAATATTATCTGCCAACCCATTGATCAGGCTTATAGAAAATATTATCTGCCAACCCACTGGTCAGGCTTATAGAAAATATTATCTGCCAACCCATTGATCAGGCTTATAGAAAATATCTGTCACCACACTGATCAGGCTTATAGAAAATATTATCTGCCAACCCACTGGTCAGGCTTATAGAAAATATTATCTGCCAACCCATTGATCAGGCTTATAGAAAATATCTGTCACCACACTGGTCAGGCTTATAGAAAATATTATCTGTCAGCCCACACTGATCAGGCTTATAGAAGATATCTGTCAGCCCACACTGGTCAGGCTTATAGAAAATATCTGTCAGCCCACACTGGTCAGGCTTATAGAAAATATCTGTCAGCCCACACTGGTCAGGATTATAGAAGATATCTGTCAGCCCACACTGGTCAGGCTTATAGAAGATATCTGTCAGCCCACACTGGTCAGGCTTATAGAAAATATCTGTCAGCCCACACTGGTCAGGATTATAGAAGATATCTGTCAGCCCACACTGGTCAGGCTTATAGAAAATATCTGTCAACCCACTTGATCAGGCTTATAGAAGATATCTGTCAACCACTTGGTCAGGCTTATAGAAAATATCTGTCAGCCCACACTGGTCAGGCTTATAGAAGATGTCTGTCAACCCACTTGGTCAGGCTTATAGAAATCTGTCAGCCCACACTGGTCAGGCTTATAGAAAATATCTGTCAGCCCACACTGGTCAGGCTTATAGAAAATATCTGTCAACCCACTTGGTCAGGATTATAGAAAATATCTGTCAGCCCACACTGGTCAGGCTTATAGAAAATATCTGTCAGCCCACACTGGTCAGGCTTATAGAAAATATCTGTCAGCCCACACTGGTCAGGCTTATAGAAAATATCTGTCAACCCACTTGGTCAGGCTTATAGAACATATTATCTGTCAACCCACTGGTCAGGCTTATAGAACATATTATCTGTCAACCCACTTGGTCAGGCTTATAGAACATATTATCTGTCAACCCACTTGGTCAGGCTTATAGAACATATTATCTGTCAACCCACTTGGTCAGGCTTATAGAACATATATCTGTCAACCGACTTGGTCAGGCTTATAGAACATATTATCTGTCAACCCACTGATCAGGCTTATAGAAGATATCTGTCACCACACTGGTAAGGCTTATAGAAATCTGTCAGCCCACACTGGTCAGGCTTATAGAAAATATTATCTGTCAACCCACTTGATCAGGCTTATAGAACATATATCTGTCAACCCACTTGGTCAGGATTATAGAAGATATCTGTCACCACACTGGTCAGACTTATAGAAAATATCTGTCACCACACTGGTAAGGCTTATAGAAAATATCTGTCACCACACTGGTCAGACTTATAGAAAATATTATCTGTCAACCCACTGATCAGGCTTATAGAAAATATCTGTCACCACACTGGTAAGGCTTATAGAAAATCTTATCTGTCAACCACTTGGTCAGGCTTATAGAAATCTGTCAGCCCACACTGGTCAGGCTTATAGAAAATATCTGTCACCACACTGGTAAGGCTTATAGAAATCTGTCAGCCCACACTGGTCAGGCTTATAGAAGATATCTGTCAACCCATTGGTCAGGCTTATAGAAAATATTATCTGTCAACCACTTGGTCAGGCTTATAGAAGATGTCTG
This sequence comes from Achatina immaculata, assembly GCA_009760885.1. Taxonomy (NCBI): domain Eukaryota; kingdom Metazoa; phylum Mollusca; class Gastropoda; order Stylommatophora; family Achatinidae; genus Lissachatina; species Lissachatina immaculata. The sequence continues at coordinate 1,157,709 of CM019710.1, forward strand.
TCAACCCACTGATCAGGCTTATAGAAGATGTCTGTCAACCCACTTGATCAGGCTTATAGAAAATATCTGTCACCACACTGGTCAGGCTTATAGAATATATTATCTGTCAACCGACTTGGTCAGGCTTATAGAACATATATCTGTCAACCCACTTGGACAGGCTTATAGAAATCTGTCAGCCCACACTGGTCAGACTTATAGAAAATATCTGTCAACCGACTTGGTCAGGCTTATAGAAAATCTTATCTGTCAACCGACTTGGTCAGGCTTATAGAAAATATCTGTCAGCCCACACTGGTCAGGCTTATAGAACATATTATCTGTCAACCGACTTGGTCAGGCTTATAGAAGATGTCTGTCAACCCACTTGATCAGGCTTATAGAAAATATCTGTCACCACACTGGTAAGGCTTATAGAAAATATTATCTGTCACCACACTGTTAGGCGTATAGAAAATATTATCTGTCAACCCACTGATCAGGCTTATAGAAGATGTCTGTCAACCCACTTGGTCAGGATTATAGAAGATATCTGTCACCACACTGATCAGGCTTATAGAAGATATCTGTCAGCCCACACTGGTCAGGCTTATAGAACATATATCTGTCAACCCATTGGTCAGGCTTATAGAAGATATCTGTCAACCGACTTGGTCAGGCTTATAGAAGATGTCTGTCAACCCACTTGGTCAGGCTTATAGAACATATTATCTGTCAACCACTTGGTCAGGCTTATAGAAGATATCTGTCAACCCATTGGTCAGGCTTATAGAAATCTGTCAGCCCACACTGGTCAGGCTTATAGAACATATTATCTGTCAACCGACTTGGTCAGGCTTATAGAACATATTATCTGTCAACCCATTGGTCAGGCTTATAGAAGATATCTGTCAGCCCACACTGGTCAGGCTTATAGAAAATATTATCTGTCACCCCACTGATCAGGCTTATAGAACATATATCTGTCAACCCACTGATCAGGCTTATAGAAAATATTATCTGCCAACCCATTGATCAGGCTTATAGAAAATATTATCTGTCACCCCACTGGTCAGGCTTATAGAAAATATCTGTCACCACACTGGTAAGGCTTATAGAAATCTGTCACCACACTGGTAAGGCTTATAGAAAATATTATCTGTCACCACACTGGTTAGGCTTATAGAACATATTATCTGTCACCACACTGATCAGGCTTATAGAAAATATTATCTGTCAACCCACTTGGACAGGCTTATAGAAAATATTATCTGTCAACCCACTTGGTCAGGCTTATAGAAAATCTTATCTGTCAACCACTTGGTCAGGCTTATAGAAAATATTATCTGTCACCCCACTGGTCAGGCTTATAGAAAATATCTGTCAACCCACTTGGTCAGGCTTATAGAAGATATCTGTCAACCCATTGGTCAGGCTTATAGAAAATATCTGTCAGCCCACACTGGTCAGGCTTATAGAAGATGTCTGTCAACCCACTTGGTCAGGCTTATAGAAGATATCTGTCAGCCCACACTGGTCAGACTTATAGAAAATATCTGTCAGCCCACACTGGTCAGGCTTATAGAAGATATCTGTCAACCCACTTGGTCAGGCTTATAGAAAATATCTGTCAGCCCACACTGGTCAGGCTTATAGAAAATATCTGTCAGCCCACACTGGTCAGGCTTATAGAAAATATTATCTGTCAACCCACTTGGTCAGGCTTATAGAATATATTATCTGTCAACCCACTGATCAGGCTTATAGAACATATTATCTGTCACCACACTGTTAGGCTTATAGAAAATATTATCTGTCACCCCACTGGTCAGGCTTATAGAAAATATCTGTCACCACACTGGTAAGGCTTATAGAAATCTGTCACCACACTGGTAAGGCTTATAGAAAATATTATCTGTCACCACACTGGTTAGGCTTATAGAACATATTATCTGTCACCACACTGATCAGGCTTATAGAAAATATTATCTGTCAACCCACTTGGACAGGCTTATAGAAAATATTATCTGTCAACCCACTTGGTCAGGCTTATAGAAAATCTTATCTGTCAACCACTTGGTCAGGCTTATAGAAAATATTATCTGTCACCCCACTGGTCAGGCTTATAGAAAATATCTGTCAACCCACTTGGTCAGGCTTATAGAAGATATCTGTCAACCCATTGGTCAGGCTTATAGAAAATATCTGTCAGCCCACACTGGTCAGGCTTATAGAAGATGTCTGTCAACCCACTTGGTCAGGCTTATAGAAGATATCTGTCAGCCCACACTGGTCAGACTTATAGAAAATATCTGTCAGCCCACACTGGTCAGGCTTATAGAAGATATCTGTCAACCCACTTGGTCAGGCTTATAGAAAATATCTGTCAGCCCACACTGGTCAGGCTTATAGAAAATATCTGTCAGCCCACACTGGTCAGGCTTATAGAATATATTATCTGTCAACCCACTTGGTCAGGCTTATAGAATATATTATCTGTCAACCCACTGATCAGGCTTATAGAACATATTATCTGTCACCACACTGTTAGGCGTATAGAAAATATTATCTGCCAACCCATTGGTCAGGCTTATAGAAAATATCTGTCACCACACTGATCAGGCTTATAGAAAATATTATCTGCCAACCCATTGGTCAGGCTTATAGAAAATATTATCTGCCAACCCATTGGTCAGGCTTATAGAAAATATTATCTGCCAACCCATTGATCAGGCTTATAGAAAATATTATCTGCCAACCCATTGGTCAGGCTTATAGAAAATATTATCTGCCAACCCATTGATCAGGCTTATAGAAAATATTATCTGCCAACCCATTGGTCAGGCTTATAGAAAATATCTGTCACCACACTGATCAGGCTTATAGAAAATATTATCTGCCAACCCATTGATCAGGCTTATAGAAAATATCTGTCACCACACTGATCAGGCTTATAGAAAATATTATCTGCCAACCCATTGGTCAGGCTTATAGAAAATATTATCTGCCAACCCATTGATCAGGCTTATAGAAGATATCTGTCACCACACTGATCAGGCTTATAGAAGATATCTGTCACCACACTGATCAGGCTTATAGAAAATATCTGTCACCACACTGATCAGGCTTATAGAAAATATTATCTGCCAACCCACTGGTCAGGCTTATAGAAAATATTATCTGCCAACCCATTGATCAGGCTTATAGAAAATATTATCTGTCACCACACTGATCAGGCTTATAGAAAATATTATCTGTCAACCCACTGGTCAGGCTTATAGAAAATATTATCTGTCAACCCACTGGTCAGGCTTATAGAAAATATCTGTCAGCCCACTGGTCAGGCTTATAGAAAATATCTGTCAGCCCACACTGGTCAGGCTTATAGAAAATATCTGTCAGCCCACACTGGTCAGGCTTAATTAGCACACATGAAGTTTTGAGGATGGTGGCTAGATATTGTTGGGCAGGATTTTGTTTGTTTCTTATTATCTCTAGCATCTTTGTCATCATTACCCCTGTCACATTCTGCTACAGTGGGTGAGACTACATGCTGTGGTAATAGTGATGAATTTACCTCATAGGATCAGCTGAAATGAAAACTTTTAAGTAGTGTTTCCAAGCTTAATCTGTCATTAGCAGCTTTGTCCTCATTTTTCCCTGCCGGTAAGTTGCTGCTTTCTTTCTTATTCATCTGTAATGTGAGGGGAAAGAGGCAGGAAATTTGGACCATGTCAAGTAAATGTATGCTTGTCCTACCTTACAAATCTGTTAACATTTTTGTTAAAGACAGCATTAACTCATAACCTTCCTAGAATTGATGCAGTCTGGATGGTGCAGGCTGTGCTGGCATGTTCATGTCCATCAAACTGGGCATCACTTAGAATATTACTGGAGAATTAGAACAAGATCGCATTATAATGCTAAGTAGAGCGCATCTAGAACTAGGGTTGAGAGAGACAACTGTCTTCTGAAGATGGTTAAATTTGTGCAGTTGAGTGTGGAAGAAGAATAATTAGAACATGACAAAATAAAGATAATATCTCAGATGGTCAGGCTTATAGAAAATATTATCTGTCACCACACTGATCAGGCTTATAGAAAATATTATCTGTCAACCCACTGGTCAGGCTTATAGAAAATATTATCTGTCAACCCACTGGTCAGGCTTATAGAAAATATTATCTGTCACCACACTGATCATTCTTATAGAAAATATTATCTGTCAACCCACTGGTCAGGCTTATAGAAAATATTATCTGTCAACCCACTGGTCAGGCTTATAGAAAATATCTGTCAGCCCACACTGGTCAGGCTTATAGAAAATATCTGTCAGCCCACACTGGTCAGGCTTATAGAAAATATCTGTCAGCCCACACTGGTCAGGCTTAATTAGCACAACATGAAGTTTTGAGGATGGTGGCTAGATATTGTTGGGCAGGATTTTGTTTGTTTCTTATTATCTCTAGCATCTTTGTCATCATTACCCCTGTCACATTCTGCTACAGTGGGTGAGACTACATGCTGTGGTAATAGTGATGAATTTACCTCATAGGATCAGCTGAAATGAAAACTTTTAAGTAGTTGTTTCCAAGCTTAATCTGTCATTAGCAGCTTTGTCCTCATTTTTCCCTGCCGGTAAGTTGCTGCTTTCTTTCTTATTCATCTGTAATGTGAGGGGAAAGAGGCAGGAAATTTGGACCATGTCAAGTAAATGTATGCTTGTCCTACCTTACAAATCTGTTAACATTTTTGTTAAAGACAGCATTAACTCATAACCTTCCTAGAATTGATGCAGTCTGGATGGTGCAGGCTGTGCTGGCATGTTCATGTCCATCAAACTGGGCATCACTTAGAATATTACTGGAGAATTAGAACAAGATCGCATTATAATGCTAAGTAGAGCGCATCTAGAACTAGGGTTGAGAGAGACAACTGTCTTCTGAAGATGGTTAAATTTGTGCAGTTGAGTGTGGAAGAAGAATAATTAGAACATGACAAAATAAAGATAATATCTCAGATGATGATGTTTTGAGATCCAACTCCTACATCACCATGAGGATTTCAATATCTGATGAGAGCTTGGGTTTTAGCTGTATCACCATGAAGATTTCAATATCTGAGAGCTTTGCTTTCAGCTATGTCCTGTTAGCTATCCCTAGAAGAAATGTGCTCTGAATCATGAAATAAAAGAGAGTGATCAGAAACTCCTGCAGCAGTGAGAGAAAAGAGAGGTGGGAAGAAACTGTTTAGAAACCATTTCTCTATGGGGTGCATTGAGAATACAAGTCCAGCCCTGAACATCTTTTCTGTGTCCTTCTAGTGCTCAGGATGTGTGGTCCTCCTATTGTGCAGGATGTGTGATTTCTTATAGTAAGATGTGATGCTGATGGATGGTTTGTCTGTAGTGGTGAACTAGTAGTTAATATAATTATCATTATTTTATGTTTCTGACCATACAGGCACTGAAGTTCCCAGAGAAGGCTGTAGGTTATCTCATGCAGGTTATTGGTCGACGATACAACGATCCTCAAGTTCAGCTCCACAAAAAGAGGTTCCCGTACTATAACATCCTGAAAGACAGGGAGCGGGGAACAGTTTTGTTTAAAATTGACAAGTAAGAGTTCATTCTTTGCTTGTTTTTTTTAACCATCGGTACAAGATGAAAACTATTGGTTGCTCCAGTTTGTGGCTGCATCTGTAGTGTCATTTCAGTTTGTGGTTGTAATGGGATTGCTAGAGCAAGCATGAGTTATGAAATAAGCAGATGCAAAGATTGTTGGTTGAGTCGAAGGGCGGGAAATGATATGATGATGAAAACTAGACTCACCCACATGTACCTCTATCTTCACCTGACACAAGTATCTCTGTTTATCTTCACCTGACACAAGTATCTCTGTTTATCTTCACCTGACACAAGTATCTCTGTTTATCTTCACCTGACACTGGTTAGGCTTATAGAAAATATTATCTGCCAACCCATTGGTCAGGCTTATAGAAAATATTATCTGTCACCACACTGATCAGGCTTATAGAAAATATTATCTGTCAACCCACTGGTCAGGCTTATAGAAAATATTATCTGTCAACCCACTGGTCAGGCTTATAGAAAATATTATCTGTCACCACACTGATCAGGCTTATAGAAAATATTATCTGTCACCACACTGATCAGGCTTATAGAAAATATTATCTGTCACCACACTGATCAGGCTTATAGAAAATATTATCTGTCAACCCATTGGTCAGGCTTATAGAAAATATTATCTGTCACCACACTGATCAGGCTTATAGAAAATATTATCTGTCAACCCACTGGTCAGGCTTATAGAAAATATTATCTGTCACCACACTGATCAGGCTTATAGAAAATATTATCTGTCAACCCACTGGTCAGGCTTATAGAAAATATTATCTGTCAACCCACTGGTCAGGCTTATAGAAAATATTATCTGTCACCACACTGATCATTCTTATAGAAAATATTATCTGTCAACCCACTGGTCAGGCTTATAGAAAATATTATCTGTCAACCCACTGGTCAGGCTTATAGAAAATATCTGTCAGCCCACACTGGTCAGGCTTATAGAAAATATCTGTCAGCCCACACTGGTCAGGCTTATAGAAAATATCTGTCAGCCCACACTGGTCAGGCTTAATTAGCACAACATGAAGTTTTGAGGATGGTGGCTAGATATTGTTGGGCAGGATTTTGTTTGTTTCTTATTATCTCTAGCATCTTTGTCATCATTACCCCTGTCACATTCTGCTACAGTGGGTGAGACTACATGCTGTGGTAATAGTGATGAATTTACCTCATAGGATCAGCTGAAATGAAAACTTTTAAGTAGTTGTTTCCAAGCTTAATCTGTCATTAGCAGCTTTGTCCTCATTTTTCCCTGCCGGTAAGTTGCTGCTTTCTTTCTTATTCATCTGTAATGTGAGGGGAAAGAGGCAGGAAATTTGGACCATGTCAAGTAAATGTATGCTTGTCCTACCTTACAAATCTGTTAACATTTTTGTTAAAGACAGCATTAACTCATAACCTTCCTAGAATTGATGCAGTCTGGATGGTGCAGGCTGTGCTGGCATGTTCATGTCCATCAAACTGGGCATCACTTAGAATATTACTGGAGAATTAGAACAAGATCGCATTATAATGCTAAGTAGAGCGCATCTAGAACTAGGGTTGAGAGAGACAACTGTCTTCTGAAGATGGTTAAATTTGTGCAGTTGAGTGTGGAAGAAGAATAATTAGAACATGACAAAATAAAGATAATATCTCAGATGATGATGTTTTGAGATCCAACTCCTACATCACCATGAGGATTTCAATATCTGATGAGAGCTTGGGTTTTAGCTGTATCACCATGAAGATTTCAATATCTGAGAGCTTTGCTTTCAGCTATGTCCTGTTAGCTATCCCTAGAAGAAATGTGCTCTGAATCATGAAATAAAAGAGAGTGATCAGAAACTCCTGCAGCAGTGAGAGAAAAGAGAGGTGGGAAGAAACTGTTTAGAAACCATTTCTCTATGGGGTGCATTGAGAATACAAGTCCAGCCCTGAACATCTTTTCTGTGTCCTTCTAGTGCTCAGGATGTGTGGTCCTCCTATTGTGCAGGATGTGTGATTTCTTATAGTAAGATGTGATGCTGATGGATGGTTTGTCTGTAGTGGTGAACTAGTAGTTAATATAATTATCATTATTTTATGTTTCTGACCATACAGGCACTGAAGTTCCCAGAGAAGGCTGTAGGTTATCTCATGCAGGTTATTGGTCGACGATACAACGATCCTCAAGTTCAGCTCCACAAAAAGAGGTTCCCGTACTATAACATCCTGAAAGACAGGGAGCGGGGAACAGTTTTGTTTAAAATTGACAAGTAAGAGTTCATTCTTTGCTTGTTTTTTTTAACCATCGGTACAAGATGAAAACTATTGGTTGCTCCAGTTTGTGGCTGCATCTGTAGTGTCATTTCAGTTTGTGGTTGTAATGGGATTGCTAGAGCAAGCATGAGTTATGAAATAAGCAGATGCAAAGATTGTTGGTTGAGTCGAAGGGCGGGAAATGATATGATGATGAAAACTAGACTCACCCACATGTACCTCTATCTTCACCTGACACATGTATCTCTGTTTACCTTCACTTGACAAAAGTATCTCTGTTTATCTTCACCTGACATATGTATCTCTATCTTCACCTGACACAAGTATCTCTGTTTATCTTTACCTGACACAAATATCTCTGTTTATCTTCACCTGACACAAGTATCTCTGTTTATCTTTACCTGACACAAGTATCTCTGTTTATCTTTACCTGACACAAGTATCTCTGTTTATCTTTACCTGACACAAGTATCTCTGTTTATCTTCACCTGACACAAGTATCTCTGTTTATCTTTACCTGACACAAGTATCTCTGTTTATCTTCACCTGACACAAGTATCTCTGTTTATCTTCACCTGACACAAGGAGTATAAAAAAGAAAATCTTGTAATATAAACTCAAAGATTTAGCTGCCATGTAGATATGGAGCTTTTCAAAGTATGGGGGTCTGTGGCCTGGTTTTTAACAGCAACGGGTCCATCTTTGTAAATTGAGAGCCATTGAGATATATTATAGAGATAGGGGTAAACAGCAGATTGTACTGTAATCATTTCCTCTATTTTCACAAACATGCGATTTCTGGAGTTGACTTGCTAAATGTTACGACAACTGTCAAAGGATAAATCGAACAGTTGTTGTTTGGTTAGATGGAAGCAGTGAGAATAAACATTTCACTTTGCTGTCTTTTTTTTGATTCTGCATAGCAATGATTATGAAAAAATAAATGTGTTATGAGCTATATCAGTCAGTCAGTTATTTGCATATCCCTTGTGGAACTATGCCTCCCTAACAGCTTTCCTGTAGGCCTCTCAGTAAGCAAGATGGCCTGCTGCTGATGCGTCCATTCACAGATAGTCAACCATGTCTTGCAGCCATCTTCACCTTAGTCTTCCTCTCTTTCTTTTTCCCGTTATGTACCCTTCCAAGACTTGTCTCTAAATTATTGTGACTTTTAATGTGTCCAAAATATTTAATCTTTAATCCTCTTTACTAGCCAGCCTTCTTCAATATTAAGTTCTTGTAGTATGGATATATTTGTTCATTTTTGTGTCCATGATATTTGAAAGACTCTTCTGTAGTATTTACAATCAAAGGCATTTATGTGTTTCTCAGCTGTTTTGTTAAGTGTCCAGGTCTCACAGGCATATGTTGTGGTGGGAATGATGCTTAAAAATCCTATGCAATGATAGACGATCTGCTGTTTACCCCTATCTCTATAAAATAGAGATCCTTAAAAATCTTATTTTTGTATTTTTATCTGTTCCTCTCCACAATATCCTTAGTTGTTTTATTTTTTGAAGAGTGATAGATGTCCTCCTTTTAATTTCCCTCATTGTATCTCCATTATTAGTTAGTAGTGATCCAAGATATTCAAAACTCTCCACCTTTTCCAATTTTTCCTCATTCATTCATTCATTCATTCATTTGCATGTCCTTTGCGGAACTTTGCCTCCCTAACAACATTCCTGTAGGCCTCTCGGTTGTGAGCAAGATGGCCTACCACTGATTCATCCATTTGCAGATCATCAATGATGTCTTGCAGCCGTCTTCGACTTGGTCTTCCTCAATTTTTTTCCTCATTGACATATATTTCAATGTTGGGGGGGGGGGGGGGGTGAAGATGCTTGTCCAATGAGGCAATCAGTGATCTATAGCTGATATGCCAGTGTCATGATCTATAGCTGATATGCCAGTGTCATGATCTATAGCTGATATGCCAGTGTCATGATCTATAGCTGATATGCCAGTGTCATGATCTATAGCTGATATGCCAGTGTCATGATCTATAGCTGATATGCCAGTGTCAGGGTTAGCGACATGTAGCCTGGAAAAATAGCTGCCATAACCTGCTCCCACACCAATACGATGCTGTGCCTCAATATCTCTATGGCATTGGGTGCAAAGAACGACAACTCATAGTTACAGGGAGTTCATACAAGTACAAGATATATTTCAGTGAGCTATGTAACGTAACTTAAAGTAATAAGAATCTAAGAGTTACAACATGTTTATATTTTCTGGTGATAAAATTATCAGCACAGCTGATGTGTCAGAATATGAGACCACAAGAAAGAATTCAGCAATGGGTGAAAGTAGGTCAGTGAAGCCAGCGAAAAGGTTAAGAGACTGATGATGCTTACTTTATTTTGGGTAAAAGTGTGATGGTAGTTTCCTTTATCATCAATTAACTCCTTTCACGAATAGTGATCCCAGTAAGGATCTTTGTGCACAGGCAGTTCCCGACCAAAGAGACATATAAGGATTCGGACTTTCTTTCATTGAAAACACGATTTACTTTTCATTGAACCAGTTAGAACTCTTCTGAATACAAAGTTAAACTAGTATTTTAAGCGTGGGGAATGGAAGCCATATTGGAAATATAGATAAGGGGGTAAAATTCAAGGTTATTTCGAGATTGAGTGGTAGAATGGTCACACTGACCGAATAGACCTATCTTACTATATGTGTTTTTCATAGCTGTAGATCTGTTAGATTTATCGGATGTCACAAACATCCATAAATATTGATTTTTCTGTGTTGAAATTTTAGTGACTATGTATTCTATATTGGATTATGACACAGTTAAGGTAAGTATAAAGCAGATTTTATTGCTCAGCCCTAACATTTTTTAGTACCAAAAAATCGATCCATTGTTTCACACCAGTTTTTTCTTTTCTTTGTTTTTTTTATGACAAATAACTTCATTTATGGAATCTTCATTCATTTCCACTTATTTTAATATGTGATACACATGTGGTGATCATGGAATTAAGTCGGTACAATAACTTTTACACGGGGACCCCCATTCTCCAAAATGTCAGCGCCCTTCTCCAATGTCCACGTTGTCAGAAACTAAGGATTGATTTGGAAGTAACGCGGTCGGGAAAGAGTTAATGTAGTTTTTTTTTTCTGCCAGCCAGTCTCTACACTAACTCATAAGCCACCAAGGATATCTGTACTTGAAACTGACAGTATCCCCAGACCAGAGTAACAGAAGACATACACTTTAATTTCTTCTCCTGTCTTTTTTCCTTTTTTTGACTGTTATAGCCAGTTGAAGTATAAAATATAATATCCTGTGGAATGTCATTTGTATAATGCCATAATGGTACATGACTGATCCCAGTGTAATATTATAGTTGAAGCAAGCATTCATACAAAGTGTTTTGAATATGAAATATCAGTGTCAGATGCTACTTAGTTGACCACTGAGCTCTTATATTGTTTTCAGGGATGCAGTGTACAGTGCAGAGGAGCTTCTAGGCATGCTCCTGGAGAAAGCCAAAGCTTACGCACAAAGTTTTGCTGGTAGGTTCTGAAGTTTGTCATGCTTGATTCTGTTACAAGTCAGTTGTTGAAATGTTACCATTGCCTGGCATAAATGCCAAGATGCTGGTTCAATAATTCTCAAATACGTGCATGTGTCATTAAGTCAGACATGTTTTTCACTGATGTTGCTTTGTTCTTGTGTTAAAAATTCAGTGTTGCTGACTGCGTGAAATATGTTCCTGGGATGCCCGTGTTGAGAAGGATCATGGACAGACTGTAGTAACAGTTCTGGTTTAATTTTATATATAAAACTTGGCATGTTGTTATGTAATTTTATTAAAGTGTATACCTAACTTTAATACCATCATCTTAGAATACATGCAGTCACTAGACTAATAGGAAGACTTCACTATAGCATGGATGGCAGGAAAAGTGTTAATACCATCATCTTAGAATACATGCAGTCACACTCTTTCACACACACACCAGGTGGATAGGGCCTGAAGCATAAACTACTGTTTCTGTTACAGATTCATGCTAAATCATGCACTGATGTTACCTCGGAGTTATAAGTCTCATGCTGAATCATGCACTGATGTTATCTAGGAGTTATAAGTCTCATGCTGAATCATCCACTGATGTTATCTTGGACTTAGAAATCTCATGCTGAATCATGCAGTGATGTTATCTCAGAGTTATAAGTCTCATGCTGAAAAATGAAATCAGTGAATGATTCATTTCCTCTATGTAATAATATGAATGGTGATAGACTAACATTACTAGATGGTAAACTGACATCATCAGTGATAAAACTTTAAGTATTCCTACCTGCATTCTTGTTTTCTGTCTGACCTTGAAGCTAGAAGTTCCAAGATGTTTTACTGAGGAGTCATAATTTCTGTGTCTGTTTGTAACTGCCGATTTATTTAGCAGGCAAGTTTTCTTTTAACTATATTTCAAAATGTAACCCCTCCAGGACAGGAGATTACAGATGCAGTGATAACGGTGCCAGCTTTCTACAACCAGGCAGAGAGGAGAGCTGTGATGTCTGCTGCCAAGTTGGCAGGAATCAATGTTCAGCATCTCATGAGTGATAATGCTGCTGGTTAGTTTCTTTGCTTCTTGGGGTCCGTCAGAGCATCCCTTGTGTATTATTTTTCAATACTTTTTTTATTTTGGGGTGCCTTTCTTTATATTTAAATGCATTTTTTCTAGCTTTAACACATCATGTTATTAGGAAAACATTATTTTTTTCTTTCATAAATAATATGGCACTGACTGAGTCTAGAACTGTAAAACAAGATACTAAAAATAGATCTGTGATAGAGACACATATTAAGGTGCTAAAAATAGATCTGTGACAGAGACACATAGTAAGATACTAATAATAGATCTGTGACTGAGACACACAGTAAGATACTAAAAATAATAAAAAATAATGTAGGAGCACAGATCAAGAAATTAGTTATTATTTTTAAACTCTGGAGTGCTAAATTACACAAATAATATGTGTACAAATTTCCGAAATTCTGCAGAACTTGGTTGTTTCCACTGTGTCTGCATCTGTATGCTCCATAATATCCCCACAAACTGGCTTGCTTGGTTAGTAAAATGGTTGATGCCAGTGAAGATCATGCTGCCTTTATATCAAATGTTGGCTCCCAGGGTTTTTTTATAGCCTCATAGTGCCAGCGCACTTTTGCGTCAGTTTCCCAGGACGTTTGAGATCTTAAAATGAAGTATGATCATTGAGGTCAGAAGATTAACCCTTTCAAAACTAGGGTCAAAGAAAAAAAACTGTAGAAACTTTATTTATGAAGTTTAATGGTCTTTCAGAGCGGATATTTCCTCTGCTTTCAGCAGTCAGTCTATATATACTGTAATTATTGATCATTGACCAAAAGTAACATGGTAACATGAATAAAAACAAAGTGGTATTTTCCAGATCATGTGAGAAGGGATCTGAAAATCAAATCCATCACCCTTCTGTTATGGAAGTATCCTTGAAAAGCCAAATTGGTCATTTACTCCTGTTTCACAACTAAACATGGTTTATTTTTATTTTCTCCCTAGTTGCCTTGAACTATGGTGTGCTCAAATCTAATAATTTTGACACTTCTAAACAATGTTACATGTTCTATGACATGGGAGCCCTCAGCACCAAGGCCACAGTTGCTTGTAAGCCATTAACTTTTGTTGATTTTGTGTAGAGGGAGAGAGAGAGGAAGACTAAGAGCAATGACTGTTGAATTATATCATGAATTTGTCTGTGTGTAAAAGGTAGGAGAGAACGAGAGAATTGGTACATGTTTATAAATCTGACTTAGAAATGAAACAGAAGAAAGTGTTGATGGACATGTGATAAATTGTTACAATTTATCTAGACCCTAGATTTACGTTGTTGATGGATGCAGTGATACTAATTTTCTCTGCCAGGCTACCAGCTGTTGAAAACAAAAGGTGAAGAAGATTCAGAATCAGTTCCTCAGCTTAAAGTTGTGGGTGTTGGGTAAGTGTTCACCTGTGTTTGTTTTCATTGTTTAATTGTGCATGTTCTGTCTTCACTAGACTGCTGGTTTCTTATGTACAGCACTTTATAAATGTACATGTTCTGTCTTCACTAGACTGCTGGTTTCTTATGTACAGCACTTTATAAATGTACATGTTCTGTCTTCACTAGACTGCTGGTTTTTTATGTACAGCACTTTATAAATGTACATGTACTGTCTTCACTAGACTGCTGGTTTTTTATGTACAGCACTTTATAAATGTACATGTTCTGTCTTCACTAGACTGCTGGTTTCTTATGTACATTCATTCATTCATTCATTCATTTGCATGTCTCTTGCGGAACTTTGCCTCCCAAACAGCACTCCTGTAGGCCTCTCGGTTGTGAGCAAGATGGCCTGCTGCTGTTGCATCCATTTCCAGATCGTCAACGATGTCTTGCAGCCATCTTCGTCTTGGTCTTCCTCTTTTTCTTTTTCCCATTATGTATCCTTCCAATACGGTCTTCTCTAAATTATCATGACGTTTAATGTGTCCAAAATATTTCAGTTTTCTCTCTTTAATCCTCTTCACTAGCCAGCCTTCTTCAATATTAAGCTCTTGTAGTATAGATATATTTGTTCTTTTTTGTGTCCACGATATTTGGAGAACTCTTCTATAGCATTTACATTCAAAGGCATTTATATGTTTCTCAGCTGTTTTGTTAAGTGTCCAGGTCTCACAGGCATATGTTGCTATGGGAAAGATGCATGCCCTTAAAAATCTTATGTACAGCACTTTATGAATGTACATGTTCTGTCTTCACTAGACTGCTGGTTTCTCATGTATAGCTCTTTATAATAAACTACATGTAGAGTGTAAACACTGTGTAGTCTTGTATTTGCTGGACAAGATATCATCAATATTATACTGTCTATATATTGATCCAGTTTGCCTCACATGAAGATATTTCTCTATTTTCCTCAACACAAATCTCAGGTGAAAGTTTTTATGATCTACATGACTGAAGGATGTTAGTTGCTGACTCACCCCCCCCCCCCCCCCCCCCCATCTCATAGCCTTCACATGAAAGATGAAAGAATGGCTCACTCTCAGCCTGTACAGCTGGCCCCATGTTAAAGCAGTTTGTAACATGACCTCACTGAAATGTTGTTCTGAGACTTCAGGTCTATCATAGTAAACTCAACCAGTTGCACATCAAAGCTAACTGCCATCAGATTAAAAGTTCCAAGTTAGTTCCTGCAGCATCATGTGCTAGGAGTGTTTCATAGAAGTTTTGTTTTTTTTTTTGTGTGTTTTAATGCCAAGTCTTGAGGACCATTTCACAGCCTTCACCATCCTCAGTAAACACTGACTGACCACACACACCTTCCTGCATGCGTGGAAAGAAAGTGAATCCATGAAACACCAGCTCAACCCCTATATTTCTTTGATTGGAGATACAGAGTAACTGAAAAAGACTTACATTCCACTGCCTGGCTCAAGATTGAAAGTTCAGAGTAAAGCTGTAAAGTGCCCCCATTTACAAGAAATTGGATTGTTCATTGTATTCCACAATTTTTATTTTTTTGGACTTTAGTTGTGTTGCATATATTGAACCTGCTATCCACCTTCCGTCAGATATGTTGTATGTTATATATTTATGAGCACACTGAATCACATCACAGACTTTTTTTTATGCTTTAGTTCTCATTAGTTCTTTTTTTTTTTTGCATTTAAAATACCAGCATTATTTCATGTTTTCAAAGTGTGAACTTCATTAAGATATCATCATTTGAGAGCTTTAATCACTCAGCAGATTATATCTCATCATTCCAGGTTTGATCGCACACTGGGAGGTCTGGAGTTCACCATGAGACTTCGCTTACATCTGGCTCAAATATTCATGAGTAAGACAAGTCCAGCAGCAAATGTTGAAGGAAGTAATAAAGCTATGGCAAAACTGTGGAAGGAAGCAGAGAGGGTTAAGAAGGTCTTGAGTGTGAATGTTGATCACAGTGCTCAGGTAGGCAGTACTTTCAGTGTATTTATTGCTGTTGTCAGATACCTAGATTCACTCTCTGTGTATCAAAATATTGGATATCATCCTGGTCTAAGTGCAGCTAAATAGATGAACATGAGAAGAGCCTCTGCGTTTTAGCTTCAGTCTGTACAGCCACAAAAATATGTCCTTGACACGATGTTAAAGAATAACTCTGAAACCAGAGAATATCTGTCTGTAGGACCAGGAGTACCAGAATGCACTGTGCACAAGGTCGTTGGTGCATGAAGGATATGAATAGAAATTTATGTGACTATCAAATCAGTGAATATGAAACTGTTTGCAGGTGAACGCAGACAAAAGCTGAATACAAATCTGTTATGAGGAGGCTAGCATATTAAACAAGACATTGCAGGGAAACTGTGACATTGGTGGAATACAGATTTTTTTATTATAAATAAGGTGTATTTCATGATTGGAAAAAAAAAGACAAGGGTACTTTTATTGCAACCTCTGAAAGTGAAAATATAATTAAACAAAACAATGAGATTTGATCATATTTAGAAATGTAATGTCAGGAAAAGAGCAAGAGGAAACTGATGGATATGGATACTGTTATAGGACAGATAAAAGGGATGGCGACTGCAGTAAAACTGGTTAATATAAATAAGGTAGATAGAGGTGTATGGTGCAGTTTTACAAAGTGAGGGAGGAAGTGAGCAAGGTGAGAAAAAAATGAATATAAAGTATGAGAATGTATAAATGAAAAACATACAACATCCGATATTTATAAACATTTTTTTTTTTTCCTCCTCCTCCTTCTTCCACACACATTTCCGCTTTACTGAGAGCAAGACGCTTCAGATAAGTTATATATGTTGTATTTCGTTTTGTATGTATCCTCGAATAAGGCTCACGCCGAAATATCGGATGTTGTATGTTTTTCATTTATACATTCTCATACTTTATATTCGTTTTTTTCTCACCTTGCTCACTTGCTCCCTCACTTTGTAAAACTGCACCATACACCTCTATCTACCTGTTATAGGACACAGCTTTACTTCATGCATCATTGAAGAGAGAGATAGAAAAGCAGCCAGTTCTTTTTTCTTCCTCTTGAGCACACAGCTGAAAATGATGAAGGGTGTATCATACTCTTCCAGATGTGTTATACAGAACTTAGATGTCTTGGTCAGAGATGATGTCACCACTAAGGCCACTAGCCCAAAACTGGTCAAGGCCTTATCCTTCCTTCATTATGCTGCTGCTGGTAACAACTTGTGCAGCACTTCCTGTCCAAGAATGCATCTCTGCTACAAGTTTCACTAGGATGTCAGTGAAGAAGAACTGCTGCAGCTTTACTGTTGCAGATACCAGATGCTATCATAAAGCATCAGTCTTCTACCAAAACTTCTGCTTCTGTCTGTGGCATCTACTGTGATTTCCAACATCATTTTAGGTTTTCATATTCTCAGAAAAGTGTATACTGTGCCTTAACTTGTGTGATAGAACAGCCAAAATTTGAAGAGAATTGAAGAAAAGTGTGAAACTCTAAATTTATGTACAATATATTGAAAGGGAAAAGTTGGAAGAGCAAACTGGCACACCTTAGTGAAAGAAGGATATATACTGTCCTGGCATGAGACAGGACACAGTGGAGATTTATTGTAACTAGATTCCACTTTTTAGTGACACAAGATAGTGACGTAGAATAGAAAACAATTTCATAAATTTATTCACTGGTTTTATTGACTCTGGTTTCTTGTAAAATGACAGATAGAAAATCTGTTGGATGGGAAAGATTTCCGTGCCACTGTCACAAGAAATGAGTTTGAGAAAATGTGCCAAGACTTACTGGAGAGAGTCACACAACCTGTGGGGGAGGCACTGAAATCCTCAGGTCTCAGTCTGGTTAGTCTGAGATACTTTTTACAGATTCTAGAAATCTCACCGTTATAATATTAATTTACTTAGTGATTCATCTCTGTAACAGACCTGAAAACATGACAGCTGCAGGCTGTAACAGTGGGTCCTGTCACATTTATGCCATCAGGATGATGGTGTTGGTTCACTTATTTGTTGCTGTGTGCAGAGGAAAGACGATAAACACATCCAGGCTTTCTGAGGATTCTGGTGTTACAGTCATTAGTGCTCAAAGCTTGATGGTTGGTGGCTGGAGGTTGGTGGTTGGTGGATGGAGGTCCAGGTGTAAAAATGGATCTAAAAACTTGGGGGAAGGTGGGGGGAATGTGATTACATCATTCCTGTGCTGTCAGGTGTTATTTAAGGCTCACGTCTTCCCATGAGTCTCTATCTTGTTGACCTCAATCTCATCAAGGGATTTGATGCGTTTCCCATTTGATGGCTTGCTTTGTGATTCTTTGATTTTCTTCTCATCATATGGTCCACATATGCCATCCTTCTTTTCTTGATTACTGTCTCAGAAAGTGACAAATATTTGCCCAGAAGAGATTGAAACACTGGATTGCCCCTTGTAGATGAATTTAAGTGCATGAAGGGTAAGCTGGATATCAGATAAAATTGTCTTCCTTGCAAATAGAACGCATACAGTTACATAGCAGATGAATGGACAAAAAGTGTCTCGGTTTTTGTTTGTTTAATATGAAGCTGTGAAAATATGATTTGATACTGTCACACTGTCTTTATATTTGCCAGTGCCATTCTCTGTGAAGATATCTCTACATATCTTTATTAGGACCCTGTCTTTCCTTGTCAGTTTGATGTCATGCCTGTACTATCAGTCATTACTTCAATGTAATAAATGCTACACCTTCATTACTAGTCTTCTTCAGGGTGAGTCACCATGATTGCCATCATCAGCAGTGCTTGATGTGTGCCCTACAGTTCTCCATCCTTGCTCTTTTTATTGGGGCCAGATTTGGCCTCTCAGGTTTACCAATGGTCAATCTTTGGCAGTTGTAATTGGTTTCAGTCATCTTCGTTTATCAGTTTTGTTCAGACATCTTCACTTGTGACTACTCTGCACTCATCTTCATATGTCAGTGTTGCTCAGCCATGACAGTATTTAGGGTATGTGATCACTGAAACAGGCTGTTGTGTCTTGGCTTACAGATGTTCGCTCATTGTTTACTCATATTGGGTTTTCAGCCTAGAACCTTTACATGGGAATGCAGGTCACTGTCAGATGCTCACTTTGTTCATTGATGATAGACAAGCTCAGAAACGTGCTATTATATTCAGTCTATCATCTGTAATTCACTTCCCATCTCATATAACAAGATCTTCAATACTGTTTGTGTATCATTCACATCCAAACGTTTTAAATATATTATTTAAGATGCACACGTTTAAAATTATAAGAGTATGAGAGCATTTGAAATGATAGGAAATCAACAATTCATATGAACTCATTCGGACAAAGACCCTTTGTTACTGTGTCCCAGTTGACCCAGCTGTAAAAAATGAGTACTTCTGCACTGTTTGTAAAAAACTGCATTCAGAAAGAAGAGAATGTGTTCTTGCATGGTGGGTTGCAATGGTATTCATTAAAGACATAACTGTTATCATGGCATTCGTAAAAGCTTTTCAGCCAAATTTCAGCTTCTACAGCAGTATGTCCATGTTGAAAGTGAGCGAGAGGTGGATAATATAAAACAGTAGTTGTGGTGGTTCGGTTCATGTAGCTGAGAAAATGTGTTCTTTTTTTCCCCCAACAGTCTGAGATAGAAGATGTGATACTGATGGGTGGAGGAACCCGCGTGCCCAAGGTGCAAGAGCTGCTCCTGAAGTACCTGGGAAGGTAAGCTGTCAGTGGCTGTTGACCTCATGATGATAGTAAGAGCACCAAAAGATAGATCATTCTCGGACAAACCTGCTGCATGAAACTGCACTGCACTGGTCGCAAGCTTTGGTGTGCTGAGTTGCTGTGAATGTTTTTCTTAACTTCTCTATGACCATGACCTTCGGAAAATGAAAAAAATTAGAGAGTGATGTATTTGGTCAGTCATGAAGGGGCAAAGAACATGCAGTTTATTATTTTTTTTTTTCATGATCTGTTCTGATTTTGTTCTGAGCTATTTTTTTCTTCTACCCTCACTCCAGGACAGATCTTGGTAAAAGCATCAACACAGACGAAGCTGCTGCGCTGGGTGCTGTATACAAAGCAGCTACATTTAATGTGGCTTTGAGAGTCAAGAAGTTTCAAGTCCAGGAATGTAACATTTATCCCATTGGTGTAAGTACTAGAAGTTTCAAGTCCAGGAATGTAACATTTATCCCACTGGTGTAAGTACTAGAAGTTTCAAGTCCAGGAATGTAACATTTATCCCATTGGTGTAAGTACTAGAAGTTGCAAGTCCAGGAATGTAATCTTTATCCTGTTGATGTAAGTACTAGAAGTTGCAAGTCCAGGAATGTAACATTTATCCTGTTGATGTAAGTACTATAAGTTTCAAGTCTAGGAATGTAACATTTATCCCACTGGTGTAAGTACTAGAAGTTTCAAGTCCAGGAATGTAATCTTTATCCTGTTGATGTAAGTACTAGAAGTTTCAAGTCCAGGAATGTAACATTTATCCTGTTGATGTAAGTACTAGAAGGAATGTAACATTTATCCTGCTGGTGTAAGTACTAAAAGGAATGTAACATTTATCCCATTGGTGTAAGTACTAGAAGTTTCAAGTCCAGGAATGTAACATTTATCCTGCTAGTGTAAGTATTAGAAGGAATGTAACATTTATCTTGCTGGTGTAAGTACTAGAAGGAATGTAACATTTATCTTGCTGGTGTAAGTACTAGAAGGAATGTAACATTTATCTTGCTGGTGTAAGTACTAGAAGGAATGTAACATTTATCCTGCTGGCATAAGTACTAGAAGGAATGTAACATTTATCCTGCTGATATCAGTACTAAAGTTGTTAATTTCCTTAGCTGAAGAAAGAATTTTGCTTAATACTTGCAGCAACATCGATGATAATTTTCTTCAACTGAACAATCCTTTCAAAATGTGGCAGCTTGTTTGGTTAAGTATTTGTTTCCTCCACACCTTCGTATAAAATTTCTGTCCCAGCTTGCAGTTGGGAACCATTCCTCATCCATATAACAATACAAGTTCACTGTAACATTGAATAACTCTTTCTGGTAGTCATCAACAGAGCTTTATTGCATA
>CM019710.1:1178802-1220025 GCA_009760885.1 Achatina immaculata
AATTGTAATGTCAGGATGGTGGGCGGACAGGGACATGGAGATCACCGGCAGTGATGAGGAAAGTCCAGTGTGAAACCAAAGAATCCAGGATGTGACAAGCAAGCTTATGGGTCTCTACAACAATGACTATCAGAATGAGGTAAACAAAACAGAGCCAGCAGACTAAAGGTGGAGGGGAATGGATATCAATGAAGCACTCAACGGATTCCTCATCTCAGAGTTGGGGTGTCTCGGTGGAACTGTCTCAAAGCCGTTGGGTCTGATATGGAGAAGTGGCTTAATTACAGCCACCAGAGGCTAGAAAAAAAACAGGCCAGCCTACACCACTATCTTTATGGCAGTCCGAGCAAGACCACAGTCTGCCCTAGAAAGGAAAGTTGCTGAAGTCTGAGCAAGACCACAGTCTGCCCTAGAAAGGAAAGGTGCTGAAGTCTGAGCAAGACCACAGTCTGCCCTAGAAAGGAAAGTTGCTGAAGTCTGAGCAAGACCACAGTCTACCCTAGCAAGGAAAGCTGCTGAAGTCTGAGCAAGACCACAGTCTGCCCTAGCAAGGAAGATGCTGAAGTCTGAGCAAGACCACAGTCTGCCCTAGCAAGGAAGATGCTGAAGTCTGAGCAAGACCAAAGTCTGCCCTAGCAAGGAAGATGCTGAAGTCTGAGCAAGACCAAAGTCTGCCCTAGCAAGGAAGATGCTGAAGTCTGAGCAAGACCAAAGTCTGCCCTAGCAAGGAAAGTTGCTGAAGTACCCAGGCAGAAGGCGCATCGCAAAAATCCACTCATTATCACTAAATGCGTTGGAAGAAGAAGAAGAGAAGGCATTGTCTTTGTTAAATGCAGCAACTTTATTAATATTACATGTAAGTAGCAAGTAATAGATTCGTACCATTAGTAAATGTGAGTTACAAATAACAGACCCATACCATTATTATATGCAAGTTTCAAATAATAAATATACAGCAGTAGCACATATAACATAAAAGGCTACTTTCCAATACCATTATCTAATACTCAATCCAGAATTATTTCTTATATGTCTGCTACTTTCATCCAAACCTTAACCGGTTTTCACATAAAAAAATCAGTTTTTTGTTCTATGGTTAGATTTACCAGTAATTTGTATCAAAAGAAAATTTGCATTATTTCCCCTTGCTGTACTGAACACACATTGGGCAGCAGTGCCTCTCTCTGAAGGAATATAAATAATACCTGAATACACCTTGATTGATACACGCTGTGGCAGAATATAAAGAATATCTGAATATACAAGAACTTGATTGCTGCACTTGGTGATATAAAATAAAGAATACCTGAATATAACTTGATTGCTACACTCGGTGATAGAATATAACAAATATTTGAATACACCTTGATTGATACACATGGCGTTAGAATATTAAGAATACCTGAATACACCTTGATTACTACACGTGTTGTTAGAATATAAAGAATACTTGAATACACCTGGATTGCCATACATGGTGTTAGAATATAAATAATACCTGAATACACCTTGATTGCTACACATGGTGTTAGAATATAAAGAATACTTGAATACACCTTGATTGCTACACGGGGTGGCAGAATATAAAGAATATCTGAATACACCTTGATTGCCACACATGATGTTAGAATATAAAGAATACTTGAATACACCTTGATTGCTACACGGGGTGGCAGAATTCACAGACTTCTATTGAGTCAGTTCTATTCTTTATTTTCCAGTTATTAAAATCACGCGACTGTCACTAGGAGAATTCCCGTTAATGTGTAAAATTTCTAGAACAGTGATTGTTTCTTCATTTAAATGTTTCTTCCCTTACTCTGGTGTAAAGATTTTTCTGTCAGAACTTGTCTATACACAGAACTTGTCTATACAGAAAACTTGTCTATACACAAAACTTGTCTATACGGTAAACTTGTCTATACACAGAACTTGTCTATACACAAAACTTGTCTATACGCATAACTTGCCTATACACTGAACTTGTCTATATATGTCACTGCTATTAGATCTTTGAGCCATTATTTACACATCAAGTTTACACAACAACACACAGAAACGCAGGGAATGAAGGACGTAATTCAAGGGGATAAAATTACAGGCTTAAAACAGGGAAATTTTATGAGGGGACACTAATAAGTTCATCAACTTTAGCAAATAAGATCAGCACATTCAATGACTATACAGTACAGAACAATATGGCTACTCTGGTTAAAATGGTTCAGCACTTCACATTTAATGAAAGAAATGGCTACAGTTTATTGTGAAAGGAAAGGGCAGTTGTGGAGTGACACGGCGAGATAATGGTATTGTTCTGATGCCTGCGCTTTCAAACAAAATCTCCTGGCACCAGACGAGATTCCGTCTACACTATCTCCCGCCAGCAAACGGTTCTACTCGTATGTGGACCTGGCTTAGATTCTGTTTTCTAAAGAGACTTAAACTACTCGGTACCAGGAATCGGTTTGTAGGAACCGAGTATTCACTTTTACCTGATAGAACCGATACCTAATGTGTTCCTACCCAGCTCTATCAAGAGAAAATTATCTGAATGAACTGACCACGTGGTATATGTAAGTAGAAGCAATTGGTTGATGTCACCACTAAACATTCCGACTTAAGAAGCCTGATCGCCAACGCTTACCTATACGTCACATACTTATCATGTACATTACCTCCCTTAACATCAGATAAAATGTCAGTGTGTATACAAAGAAGAAATTCAAGAAAGTAAAACAAATGAAGGTAAACATAATATTACCGAGGACATGGAACAATGAAAGCAGACTGATATGACAGACATGGAACGATGAAAGCAGACTGATATGGAAAACTAGGAACGATGAAAGTAGACTGATATGGAAAACTAGGAACGATGAAAGCAGACCAATATGACAGACATGGAACGATGAAAACAGACTGATCTGACAGACATGGAACGATGAAAGCAGACCGATATGACATTCATGGAATGATGAAAGCAGACTGATATGACAGACATGGAACGATGAAAGCAGACTGATATGACAGAGTTCAGTAATCAGAGTATTAAACAAAGGTCCTATGATTTCTTCTGATCTAATGACCAGACCTTTACGCCTGTTGCTAGAACAGATTACTTTAAATCATATTACATTAGTTGGAGAATAAAAAAAAATCAATTGTGTGACTACTGAACTCATGTCAATCAGCCCAGAATCACCGTTCTCTCTCTGTGCCAATGTTACAGCAATACAAATAATAAAACAACTTTTTACAATATCTGAGTGTAAAATCTGGTCGAGGCCTGACAATTAAACCAGAGAGCGATACAAATATTGTAGAATACATTACAAAAACTAAATCCCCATTTATTGTTCAGTATCTTTCATTATTTCACACGACGAAGAAAGGGGGGGGGGGGTAGGTTGGTATATATTTTATCTGACTGTCTGGGCCTAAGTTTCCAGCGAGGTGTAGTAAGCAGAGTTCTGAAACCTATCATATTACTTTCAGTCCCAAGAATCACTAGAATGACATGTTTTGATATGTAACATGGACAACATATCACATATTGTTTTTAAATGACCATTTGCAAATATTTGATTTATGTTTCTAGAATATTTTTCAACAACACAGTAGAACAGTTGTTAGAGAGAAATTATGAACATTTTCAAAGGAAAATAGTTAAAATAAAAAGAATCTGTTAATTATTCTCCATCTTTCTTTTGTCCCGTGGTGTTGTCGAGAAACATGTTTCGGCAGTCTGTCTCCAGTCTTAATATAAAGTATATCCACCAAAGTTTTGACAATCTGTCTCCAGTCTTAATGTAAAGTGTATCCACCAAAGTTTTGACAATCTGTCTCCAGTCTTAATGTAAATTGTATCTACCAAAGTTTTGACAATCTGTCTCCAGTCTTAATGTAAATTGTATCTACCAAAGTTTTGACAATCTGTCTCCAGTCTTAATATAAAATGTATCCACCAAAGTTTTGACAATCTGTCTCCAGTCTTAATATAAAGTGTATCCACCAAAGTTTTGACAATATGTCTCCAGTCTTAATATAAAGTGTATCCACCAAAGTTTTGACAATCTGTCTCCAGTCTTAATATAAAGTGTATCCACCAAAGTTTTGACAATCTGTCTCCAGTCTTAATATAAAGTGTATCCACCAAAGTTTTGACAATCTGTCTCCAGTCTTAATATAAAGTGTATCCACCAAAGTTTTGACAATCTGTCTCCAGTCTTAATATAAAGTGTATCCACCAAAGTTTTGACAATCTGTCTCCAGTCTTAATATAAAGTGTATCCACCAAAGTTTTGACAATCTGTCTCCAGTCTTAATATAAAGTGTATCCACCAAAGTTTTGACAATCTGTCTCCAGTCTTAAGGTAAAGTGTATCCCTCTAATCCACCGCTAAGGTTTTTTCTTCTTTTCACACGACATTTTAATGGTATCTATCAATCTTTATTAATGGCAATAATAGTAGTACTTTATGGAGAATATGGTGATACTAACTACAATTCACATTTACAGTTACATGAATCAGTTTTAACATAAACGAAAAAAAAAATCAATTGTGTGACTACTGAACTCATGTCAATCAGCCCAGAATCACCGTTCTCTCTCTGTGCCAATGTTACAGCAATACAAATAATAAAACAACTTTTTACAATATCTGAGTGTAAAATCTGGTCGAGGCCTGACAATTAAACCAGAGAGCGATACAAATATTGTAGAATACATTACAAAAACTAAATCCCCATTTATTGTTCAGTATCTTTCATTATTTCACACGACGAAGAAAGGGGGGGGGGTAGGTTGGTATATTTTATCTGACTGTCTGGGCCTAAGTTTCCAGCGAGGTGTAGTAAGCAGAGTTCTGAAACCTATCATATTACTTTCAGTCCCAAGAATCACTAGAATGACATGTTTTGATATGTAACATGGACAACATATCACATATTGTTTTTAAATGACCATTTGCAAATATTTGATTTATGTTTCTAGAATATTTTTCAACAACACAGTAGAACAGTTGTTAGAGAGAAATTATGAACATTTTCAAAGGAAAATAGTTAAAATAAAAAGAATCTGTTAATTATTCTCCATCTTTCTTTTGTCCCGTGGTGTTGTCGAGAAACATGTTTCGGCAGTCTGTCTCCAGTCTTAATATAAAGTATATCCACCAAAGTTTTGACAATCTGTCTCCAGTCTTAATGTAAAGTGTATCCACCAAAGTTTTGACAATCTGTCTCCAGTCTTAATGTAAATTGTATCTACCAAAGTTTTGACAATCTGTCTCCAGTCTTAATGTAAATTGTATCTACCAAAGTTTTGACAATCTGTCTCCAGTCTTAATATAAAATGTATCCACCAAAGTTTTGACAATCTGTCTCCAGTCTTAATATAAAGTGTATCCACCAAAGTTTTGACAATATGTCTCCAGTCTTAATATAAAGTGTATCCACCAAAGTTTTGACAATCTGTCTCCAGTCTTAATATAAAGTGTATCCACCAAAGTTTTGACAATCTGTCTCCAGTCTTAATATAAAGTGTATCCACCAAAGTTTTGACAATCTGTCTCCAGTCTTAATATAAAGTGTATCCACCAAAGTTTTGACAATCTGTCTCCAGTCTTAATATAAAGTGTATCCACCAAAGTTTTGACAATCTGTCTCCAGTCTTAATATAAAGTGTATCCACCAAAGTTTTGACAATCTGTCTCCAGTCTTAATATAAAGTGTATCCACCAAAGTTTTGACAATCTGTCTCCAGTCTTAAGGTAAAGTGTATCCCTCTAATCCACCGCTAAGGTTTTTTCTTCTTTTCACACGACATTTTAATGGTATCTATCAATCTTTATTAATGGCAATAATAGTAGTACTTTATGGAGAATATGGTGATACTAACTACAATTCACATTTACAGTTACATGAATCAGTTTTAACATAAACGAAAAAAAAAATCTAATGAATCTCTTATACACAAAGAACACTTTGAGAAGGTCACACAAACTTGTCAAGTACAGAAAATAAAGCTGTGCAAAGTGAAGGATTTAACTGTGTACCCGCGAAAATGGAATTTATTACACAAGTTCTTAAATGTTTCTCTTGAAACAATATATTGACTAAGCAGTTATGGATCTTTAAAATAGGATATTTAAGAAGCAGAGAAAATCTGAGAATAAGGACAGGAACTAGGTCTACATAATATTTTCATTGATTTGAAAGAAAGCAGGTTACAGCATACACATAAACAGTCTCTGGAGAAATATGCAGGAATTTGTCATAGTAAAACTAATAAACCTGACCAGATTATGTGTGGAGGGAACATGCCCCAGTATAGTCATATATGAAAGCAGACTGATATGGAAAACTAGGAACGATGAAAGCAGTCTGATATGGAAAACTGGGAACGATGAAAGCAGACCAATATGACCGACATGGAATGATGAAAGCAGAATGATATGACAGACAAGGAACGATGAAAGCAGACTGATATGACAGACATGGAACGATGAAAGCAGACCAATATGACCGACTTGGAACGATGAAAGCCAAATGATATGACAGACAAGGAACGATGAAAGCAGACTGATATGACAGACATGGAATGATTAAAGCAGACTGATATGACAGACATGGAATGATGAAAGCAGACTGATATGACAGAGTTCAGTAATCAGAGTATTAAACAAAGGTCCTATGATTTCTTCTGATCTAATGACCAGACCTTTACGCCTGTTGCTAGAATAGATTACTTTAAATCATATTACATTAGGTGGAGAATAAAAAAATCAATTGTGTGACTACTGAACTCTTGTCAATCAGCCCAGAATCACCGTTCTCTCTCTGTGCCAATGTTACAGCAATACAAATAATAAAACAACTTTTTACAATATCTGAGTGTAACATCTGGTCGAGGCCTGATAATGAAACCAGAGAGCAATACAAATATTGTAGAATACATTACAGAAAAACTAAATCCCCATTTATTGTTCAGTATCTTTCATTATTTCACACGAGGAAGAAAGGGGGGAGGGGTAGGTTGGTATATATTTTATCTGACTGTCTGGGCCTAAGTTTCCAGCGAGGTGTAGTAAGCAGAGTTCTGAAACATATCATATTACTTTCAGTCCCAAGAATCACTAGAATGACATGTTTTGATATTTAACATGGACAACATATCACATATTGTTTTTAAATGACCATTTGCAAATATTTGATTTATGTTTATAGAATATTTTTCAACAACACAGTAGAACAGTTGTTAGAGAGAAATTATGAACATTTTCAAAGGAAAATATTTAAAATAAAAAGAATCTGTTAATTATTCTCCATCTTTCTTTTCTCCCGTGGTGTTGTCGAGAAACATGTTTCGGCAGTCTTAATTTAAAGTGTATCTACCAAAGTTTCGGCAGTCTGTCTCCAGTCTTAATATAAAGTGTATCTACCAAAGTTTTGGCAGTCTGTCTCCAGTCTTAATGTAAAGTGTATCTACCAAAGTTTTGACAGTCTGTCTCCAGTCTTAATGTAAAGTATATCTACCAAAGTTTTGACAGTCTGTCTCCAGTCTTAATGTAAAGTGTATCCCTCTAATCCACCGCTAAGGTTTTTTCTTATTTTCACTTTACATTTTAATGGTATCTATCAATCTTTATTAATGGCAATAATAGTAGTACTTTATGGAGAATATGGTGATACTAACTACAATTCACATTTACAGTTATATGAATTAGTTTTAACATAAACGAAACAAAAATCAAATGAATCTCTTATACACAAAGAACACTTTGAGAAGGTCACACAAACTTGTCAAGTACAGAAAATAAAGCTGTGCAAAGTGAAGGATTTAACTGTGTACCCGCGAAAATGGAATTTATTACACAAGTTCTTAAATGTTTCTCTTGAAACAATATATTGACTAAGCAGTTATGGATCTTTAAAATAGGATATTTAAGAAGCAGAGAAAATCTGAGAATAAGGACAGGAACTAGGTCTACATAATATTTTCATTGATTTGAAAGAAAGCAGGTTACAGCATACACATAAACAGTCTCTGGAGAAATATGCAGGAATTTGTCATAGTAAAACTAATAAACCTGACCAGATTATGTGTGGAGGGAACATGCCCCAGTATAGTCATATATGAAGGGAGATAATCTCCCCAGTTTTATTATAAAAATATTATCTGTAAACATTTTGTAGAATATTTTGTTGAACGTTTAGAATAGTATTCTAAATAAAATTTAAAATTCACACGATATTTTG
Organism: Achatina immaculata; assembly: GCA_009760885.1. Taxonomy (NCBI): domain Eukaryota; kingdom Metazoa; phylum Mollusca; class Gastropoda; order Stylommatophora; family Achatinidae; genus Lissachatina; species Lissachatina immaculata. Next base: position 1,187,059 of record CM019710.1, read on the forward strand.
TATAAGGGATTGTACGTTTTCACAAAAAGTAGAGAGAAAGAGAGAAAGAGAGAGGAGAGATAGAGAAGTGAGAGAAGAATGACAACAATATGGGAAGACTGAAACGAGAAAAAGCTGGCAGGTTAATTCAGTTGACGCAGAAAGGAAATGAAAGAGCAGGGGAAGAGGAAAATAGGGAGGTTAGAGGGTGAGAGAGAGGTTAGAGGGTGAGAGAGAGGTTAGAGGGTGATAGGGAGGTTAGAGGGTGTGAGAGAGAGAGGTTAGAGGGTGATAGGGAGGTTAGATGGCGATAGGGGGTTAGAGTGTGAGAGAGAGAGTGAGAGAGAGGTTAGAGGGTGATAGGGAGGTTAAGGGTGAGAGAGAGGGAGAGAGAGAGGTTAGAGGGTGAGAGAGAGGTTAGAGGTTGATAGGGAGGTTAGAGGGTGAGAGAGAGGTTAGAGGGTGAGAGAGAGGTTACAGGGTGAGAGAGATGTTAGAAAGCGATAGGGAGGTTAGAGGGTGAGAGAGAGGTTAGAGGGTGATAGGAAGGTTAGAGGGTGAGAGAGAGAGAGAAGTTAGAGGGTGATGGGGAGGTTAGAGGGTGATAGGGAGGTTAGAGGGTGAGAGAGATAAGTTAGCGGGTGATAGGGAGGTTAGAGGGTGATAGGGGGTTAGAGGGTGAGAGAGAGGTTAGAGGGTGAGAGAGAGGTTAGAGGGTGATATGGAGATTAGAGGGTGAGAGAGAGGTTAGAGGGTGAGAGAGAGGTTAGAGGGTGAGAGGGAGGTTAGAATGTGAGGTGGAGGTTAGAGGGTGAGAAGGAGGTTAGAGGGTGAGAGAGAGGTTATAATGTGAGAGGGAGGTTAGAGTGTAAGGAGAAGGTTAAAGGGTGAGAAGTAGGTTAGAGGGTGAGAGAGAGAGGTTGAGAGGGAGGTTAGTGGGTGAGAGAGAATTTAGATAGAGGTTAGAGTGTGAGAAGGAGGTTATAGGGTGAGAGAGAGGTTGAGATGGAGGTTTGAGGGTGAGAGAGAGGTTATAGTGCCAGAGAGAGTGAGTGAGAGGGAGGTTAGAGGGTGAGACAGAGGTTAGAGGGTAAGAGAGAGGTTAGAGGGTGAGAAGGAGGTTAGAGGGTGAGCGAGAGAGGGTGATAAAGAGAGGTTAGAGGGTGAGAGAGATGTTAGAGGGTGAGTGAGAGGTTAAAGGGTGAGAAAGTGGTTAGAAGGTGAGTGAGAGGTTAGAGGGTGAGAAGGAGGTTAGAAGGTGAGACAGAGGTTACAGGATGAGAGGGCAGTTAGAGGGTGAGAGAAAGGTTAGATGGTGAGAGTGAGGATAGAGGGTGAGAGAGAGGATAGAGTGAGAGGGGGAGGTTAGAAGGTGAGAAGGAGGTTAGAATGTGAGGGGGTTAGAGTGTGAGAGGGAGGTTAGAGTGTGAGAGAGAGAGTGAGAGGGAGGTTAGATGGTGAGAGAGAGGTTAGAAGGTGAGAAGGAGATTAAAGGGTGAGAGAGAGGTTAGAGGGTGAAAGTTAGATGGTGAGAAGGAGATTAGTGGGTGAGAGAGTGGTTAGAGGGTGAGAGATAGGTTAGATGGTGAGGAGGAGGTTAGAGGGTGTGAGATGGTGAGAAGGAGGTTAGTGGGTGAGAGAGTGGTTAGAGGGTGAGAGAGAGGTTAGAAGGTGAGAAGGAGGTTAGAGGGTGAGAGAGAGGTTAAATGGTGAGAATTAGAGGGTGAGAGAGAGGTTAGATGGTGAGAAGGAGGTTAGAGGGTGAGAGAGAATTTAGAAGATGAGAGAAAGGTTAGAGGGTGAGAAGATGGTTAGGGAGTGAGAAGGAGGTTAGAGTGTGAGGGAGAGGTTAGAGGGTGAGAAAGAGGTTATAGGGTGAAAGAGAGGTTAGAGGGTGAGAGACAGGTTAGAGGGTGAGAGAGAAGCTAGAGTATGAGGGGAATGTTCGAGTGTGAGGGGAGGTTAGAGGGTGAGAAGCAGATTAGAGGGTGAAGGGGAGGTTAGAGTGTTAGTGGGAAGTTATAGGGTGAAAAAGAGTTTAGAGGGTGAGGGGGAAGTTAGAGTGTGAGAAAAAAGTTAGTGTGTGAGAAGGAGGTTTGAGTGTGAGGAGGAGGTTAGAGAGTGAGAAGGAGGTTAGAGGATGAGGGGGAGGCTAGAGTGTGAGAATGAGGTTAAAGGGTGAGATGAAGGTTAGAGTGTGAGGGAGAGGTTAGAGGATGAGAAGGAGGTTAGTGGGTGAGGGGGAGGTTAAAGTGTGAGGGGGAGGTTAGAGTGTGAGGGGGAGGTTAGAGGGTGAGAATGAGGTTAGAGGGTGAGCAGGAGGTTAGAGTGTGAGGGGGAGATTAGAGTGTGAGTGGGATGTTAGAGTGTGAGGGGAATGTTAGAGTGTTAGGAGGAGTTTAGAGTATGAGGAGGAGGTTAGAGGGTGAGATGGAGGTTAGAAGGTGAGGAGGAGGTTAGAGTGTGATGGGGAGATTAGAGTGTGAGTTAGAGGTTAGAGTGTGAGGAGGAGGTTAGAGTGTGAGGGGAAGTTAGAGTGTGAGGGAAAGGTTAGAGGGTAAGAAGGAGGTTAGAGGGTGAGGAGGAGATTAGAGTGTTATGGGAAGATTAGAGAGTGAGTTATAAGTTAGAGTATGAAGAGGATGCTAGAGTGTGAGGGGAAGTTAGCGTTTGAGGGGAAGGTTAGAGTGTTAGGGGTGTTAGAGTGTGAGGGGGAGGTTAGAGTGTGAGGGGGAGATTAGAATGTGAGGATGAGGTTAGGGTGTGAGGGGGAGGTTAGGGGATGAGAAGGAGGTTAGAGAGTGAGTAGGAGGTTATAGGGTGAGGGGGAATTTAAAGTGTGATGGGAAGTTAGAGTGTGAGGGGAAGGTTAGACGGTGAGGGGAAGGTTAGAGTGTGAGGAGGAGGTTAGAGTGTGAGGAGGAGGTTAGAATGTGAGGAGGAGGTTAGAGGGTGAGCGAGAGAGGGTGATAAAGAGAGGTTAGAGGGTGAGAGAGATGTTAGAGGGTGAAAAGGAGGTTAGAGGGTGTGACAGAGGTTAGGTGGTGAGAAAGAGGTTAGAGGGTGAGAGAGAATTTAGAAGGTGAGAGAAAGGTTAGAGGGTGAGATGGTTAGAGAGTGAGAAGGAGGTTAGAGTGTGAAGAGGAGGTTAGAAGGTGAGAAGATGGTTAGAGTGTGAGCGGAAGGTTAGAGTGTGAGGGAGAGGTTTGAGAAGGAGGTTATAGGATGAAAAAGAGGTTAGAGGGTGAGAGACAGGTTAGAGGGTGAGAGGGAAGCTAGAGTATGAGGGGAATGTTAGAGTGTGAGGGGAGGTTAGAGGGTGAGAAGCAGATTAAGAGGGTGAAGGGGAGGTTAGAATGTGAGGATGTCTTGTATCCATTCTAGTGTGAGGGTTTGAGAAGGAGTTTAGAGGGTGAGATGGAGGCTAGAGTGTGAGAATGAAGTTAGAGGGTGAGAGGAAGGTTAGAGTGTGAGGGGAGGTTAGAAGATGAGAAGGAGGTTAGAGGGTGAGGGGGAGGTTAAAGTGTGACGGGGGGGGTTAGAGTGTGAGGGGGGAGGTTAGATGGTGAGAGTCACTGGAAAGATAAAAGAATATAAAGAGAACAGAAATCAGAGATAGCAGATAATAATACTGAAAAAGAATGTCCAATAATAATTTTAGCATTGACAGTAAAATTCATACAGAAAAGTATTTGTCATTATAAATCTCTACTTATTTTCGACGTTAGAAAAGCAAACCATTCACCGTGATTAATTGCTCTCTCTAATCCACATTCTCCAATATGGACATAATATTTCACAATGTGCATGGTCAGCCATAAAAGTGGAGCCCCAGTGGATCCTGGACAAGTGGGTGTTGTGTATGACATTATATCGTCAGTTCCATACCCTACACTGACCCGCTTACTACATCCATGAGGGTGAGACACTGCAATAACAGGAATTTCTTCATCAAGAATAAAAGGAGTCTCTGGAAGGTTTGTGATGGTGTCACATATAATCTTGGGAAGACTTTTATATTTATTTATCATCTCAGTCAGTCTATCAGCCAGGCCCAGGTCGTGGGTTACACATATCAAATATTTTAAGTTGTTTATTTTTCTTTCTTTTTCCTTGACGTCTTCAACAGACACTCCACTGAGTGTGATAACACCAGGACACGTATCAGGTGTGTGACCTCTATCAAAGAAAAAATCGCACGTGCTGTGCTCTGCCTCAAAATTGTCATAGACAACCTGGATCGCTGTGCGAATGTAAATTTGAGCAAACTCTGTTTTTGGTGTCTGTGACATTTGACATTCCTTACACGAGCAGGTTCTGTACTCGTCGCTGTTTTCATATTTGATCACCTTGGTCACACATCCAGTCCCTGTCAGCATCATGTTCCTCGTACTATCTCTGTAACAGGAGTCAGGTTGTTCACCACCAGAAAAGGTTTTAAGAAACTTTAGGTCATCAGGTCTCTTGTCACTGAAAGACTTGACTGACACTCGTACAGTCAGGTCTGATAAAACTCGAATTAAATCCAACCACTCAGGGATTTTAAAATGATCATGCAAATGGTCCACATTAAGTTGATCTACAGGTATAAATTTCTGGTGACCTGAATTCTTCTCACAGGTGTTGTAACGTTGATGAAGTTCTGTCTCTCCTCCATAACTGACCTCGACTTCCCATGGCCCTGGTAGACAGATAAAAATATCATCAGAAATACAGTATTACTAGACATAAAAAGACTTTTCTGTCTGGTAATACTGTGTTTCTGTTTTACTTAAAAAATATTGTGCTAACATAAAACAGAAATACAACTATTTTGTGTTTTCACACTAAAGATTAATTCCTTCACTCCTGAATTATTCTCCATGCTGTCAAAATAAACTTTATTGAGAAATTTTGGTAGAAAATCCTGGAAAAACTACAGAAATACCATATACAACCTTACGACTATCAGAGCTAAAGAGGAGAAGGCAATGGCTGGACTGATTCAACGCTGCCAAAGATAGATTAACACTGTTGCTAGGGGATACTGCATCTGACAATGGTAAGATAAAGATTCTAAAGATTTATGATTCAGAGAAACCTACGGCCATTACTTTTGTTAGGTTTTAAACCATGTCTTCACCTTGGGGCTTTACTTTTGTTAGGTTTTAAGCCATGTCTTCACCATGGGGCTTTACTTTTGTTAGGTTTTAAACCATGTCTTCACCTAGAGCCCTTACTTTTGTTAGGTTGTAAACCATGTCTTAACCTATGGCCTTTACTTTTGTTAGGTTGTAAACCATGTCTTCACCTAGAGCCCTTACTTTTGTTAGGTTTTAAACCATGTCTTCATCTAGAGCCCTTACTTTTGTTAGGTTGTAAACCATGTCTTAACCTAGAGCCCTTACTTTTGTTAGGTTTTAAACCATGTCTTCACCTAGAGCCCTTACTTTTGTTACATTTTAAACCATGTCTTCACCTAGAACCCTTACTTTTGTTAGGTTGTAAACCATGTCTTAACCTATGGCCTTTACTTTTGTTTCATTTTAAACCATACCTTCAAGTGCGTTATAAAGGAAGTTCAAATGATTTTTTCCCTATTGACTTGGGTTCCTTCGATCTTCCCTCTTACAATTAGGTGCTCTAGCCCGCTTTTCTTCCAAATGTGCCCTACAAATCACTACTATCGTTTTTTTTATATTTGTTATAATTTTCCATATTTCTTGTGCCTTTTTCAGAACTTTCTTGTTTGCTTTTCTCTCTACCCACGGTACCTTCAGCATTCTTCTTAAGAACCACGTTTCATCTGATCCTAGCCTTCTCTTTATTTCAAGCCTGAAGTTGAGGCTTATTTCATAGAACAGAAACTTACCATTAAGATTCTACTGCTTGTTTATATTGCTCCAAGTCACCTTAGAGCTGTGACTGAAGCCTACAAATAAATAAAAGTTGCTTCCCCTTTGCAAAATACAAGTTCACTGACGCATCAAGGTGTGGCTACAGCATTCAAATCTTATTATCTAAAGAGAACGTTTGAAAATTCTATAGCTCTATTAAGTACGCTGGCGATGGCTGGGACATGTGCTCCGAATGACTGATAACTCACTACCAAAAACAGCACTAAGATGGACACCACAGGGGAACAGAAGTAAGAGTAGACCAAAAGAGACATGGAGAAGAACAACAGAGAGGATGTTGAGCAATAGAGGGCTCACCTGGGCAAGAGCAGAAAAAAAGGCAAAGGACAGGCATTTGTGGAAAACCCTTGCGGAAGCCCCATGTGCCTTAGGCACTTAAGGTTCAGAGAGAGAGAGAGAGAGAGAGAGAGAGAGAGAGAGAGAGAGAGAGAGAGAGAGATTAAGTACGAGTCTGAGGGTTGAAAGTAAAATAAATTAAAATCGTTTGGAAGGACTTCATTGTTTTAGACAGCGTTAAAAGAGTTGCATGGTAGGAAGTGAAGGAGTCTACATTGAAAGGGGTATGGAAGAAACTGATTCAATCCTTATGGAGGATTTTGAGGGCTATGAGACTTGAGTTGTTAGTGTCAGTGAGAATGTAGTGGATGTGGCTCCAGAGTTTGATCTGGAAGTTTAGCCTGGGGAAGTTACAGAATTGCAAGACTCCAATGACCAGCTTCTAACAGATGAAGATCTTCTTTAGACTGAAGCACAAAGAAGGTTTCTTCAATAACAAGAAACTAAACCTGAAGATGCAGCTCAGACTAAAGTGATGACTATTAAAGAACTGAAGGAAGGAACTGACAAGATAGAGGACACAATCCTATTTTGTGAAGGCATCGATGTTCAGTAAAAGTGCGAAATTAAACGCAGTGCTACAAAATTTAATAGCCTTTAGAGAGAAACTATTGTACAAAGGGGAGAGAAGCCAGTAGAATAAACTTTCATTGCTTGTCAGATTCAAAACGCCACCTCCACAGACATCCGAAGTGATTCCTAAAACTACAGTTTCAGAGCGGTCAACATTAGCTCTTTAAAGATTTCCAACTGTCCTCTTCTCCAAAAGAAACGAGACAACTTTCAATGTCCGATGCTAAACTTAGTTTCAGTATTTGTGCTGAAGATTTTCTTTAATAAATGAATATCATTTCTTCATTTCCATTCATGGTCTTGAATCAAAATATTTATAGATATACTTATGTTCCTTGTTGTATTGCAGTTCTGAACTTTTAAAGGTAATACAAGGTCAGACAATTAAGTAACGAGACTAAAGAAATAAAATAAACAACAGTTGAAGATATAACCCGTATTTTATTCAAAGTAAGCCCCTTGCGCATTGATAAAGCGAGTGGCACGATGTATCAAACACTGAAACGACCTCTGCAGTTCTTCTGTTGGTATGGCCCTTAAACTCGATGTTACAGCCCTTTGGTTGTCATCTGTATCGTCAAAGAAGCGTCCTTTCAATGGTAACTTTAATTTTGGGAATATAAAATTATCGAAGGGAGACAAATCTGGGGAACAGGGTGGATGGTTGAGAACATACACTTGTTTTGGGCCCAAAAATTTCTGTACAACTACCGCCAGGTGAGCCGTTGCATTATATCTTATATCTTATATCCTTCCCGTGCCGTTAAACGTCACATAGGGCTCGCAAAGTAGTTCGCCAATTTTTCATGTCTTCGGCCAGTCTTTCAACCTCATCAAAGGATTTTATGCCTGTTAATTTGGCCTCTCTTAATAATGTCCTCTTCAGAGTTTCATGCGGTCTGCCTCTTTTTCTTCGGCCTGTTGTGTTCCACTTGATAGCTTGTTTTGGGATTCTCCGATCATTTCTTCTCATCAAGTGATCAACATATGTCCATCTCCTTTTCCTGATCACCCATGAGACTGGTTGTTGTTCAGTCATCTGTCTTATCTCTGCATCGTTCTTGAATTCATTCCACTTGATGCCGAGTATTTTCCTTAGGCATTTGTTTTCAAAAGAGTCTAATTTCTTTTCTATTTCTTTAGTTGTTTTCCAGCTTTCGCATGCATAAATGAGGGTGGATATTACATTTGAATTGAATAGTCTTAACTTGGTTTTTGTACTTATAACTTTTGAATTCCATATGTTCTCAAGGTTCTTGAAGATTGATGCTGCTTTTGCAATTCTGATCCTAACTTCCTTTCTGGTGTCACCATCCTGGTCTATGTAGCTGCCAAGGTATGCAAATTGATTGACTTCTTCAATATCTGTCCCTTCTATGTGTATTTTTCCATTCTGATTGAGAGGAATTTTCATTATTTTTGTTTTGTCCTTGTTAATTTCAAGTCCTATTTTGCTAGCCAGTGAAGACAGGCTATCTGTTTATTCTTGCATAAAATTCACATTATTACTGATAAGAGTTATGTCATCAGCAAAATCAAGATCTTCTAGTTGGGTCCCATGTACCCAGTCAATACCTGTGTTACATGTGCAGCATTTTTTCATTATGAAGTCTATTGTAATCCCAAAAAGTAAAGGATACAGTATACATCCTTGTTTCACGCCTGCTTCAATCTGGAACCATTCACTCATCCCTTCTTCTGTCTTGATTGCACAAACAAATCCATTGTATAAGTCCTTAATGATGTTGACAATTTTAGATGGTAATCCATATAGACATAAAATTCTCCGTAATGAATCTCTGTGTATGCTATCAAATGCCTTTTTAAAATCTATGAAGTTCAGTATTAATGGTTTCTGCTTTTCAATATGTTCTTCAAGTATTATTCTGAGAGTAAATATCTGGTCGAGACAGCTTCTCCCTTTTCGAAATCCTACTTGTTCTTCTCTCATTGCAGTATCCACTATATCTTTGAGTCTATTCAAAATGACCTTGCAAAATACTTTTGACACAACTGATATTAAGGTTACTCCTCTCCAGCTGTTACAGTCACTAAGGTTGCCCTTTTTTTGGTATTTTAACAATGATTCCTTTCTTCCATTTAGAAGGGACCTTTTCTTCTTTCCAAATCTTATTAAACATTCTCTTAGTTGTCTCATGTTGTCACTATTGATAGCTTTTAGCATTTCGGCTGTTATTTCATCTTCACCTGCAGCTTTGTTGTTAGCCATTAAATTCACTGCTGTTTCAATTTCCTTGCAATTTAATTTCATCTAGGTTGACATTTATTTGTTGGGCTGGTAAGTCAGTTTCAGGGTTTAACAAGGTTTATATTAGATTATAGATGCATTATCATGAAGAAGGAAAAAACTGCCAGGTGTTGAATATTTGGATTGGATTCGGAAAATCCTTTTTAATAGGCGTTTCAAAATACTTAAATAAACTTTGGCAGTGACAGTCTGTCCCTCTGGAATAAATTATTTGTAAATAACTCCTTTGCTGTCATAGAAGCACATCTACATTGTCTTCACTTTCGACTTTTGAAGACGAAATATTTTGTATTTTAGTGATGATGATGATTTCCACTAAGCACTTTGGCGTTTAGTTGTGGGATCATAGCGTAAAATCAATGTTTCATCTTCTGCAACAATCAAATTTAAGAAATGTTTATTTCTGTCACACGTTTTGCTGATGCCTTTTGCGTACTCAACACGCTAATGTTTTTGATTATCAGACAACGAATGTGGTACAAACCGGCAAGCAACTTTTTTCTTATCCAAATCTGCCACTAAAATTTTACGAATAGTCTCTCGGTTAACAGCAAATTCATCTGCCATCATCCTCACAGTCAGACAACGATCTTCTTGTATCCATTCTCTGACTTTTGCAACGAGTTCCTCATTACGAAAAGAAATTGGTGTCCTTGCCCAGTTGGATTTGTAATCGTTTCCACACCATTTTTGAATCGTGAATACCACCTGAATATCCGTGCACTAGAGTAACTTCTACAAACCTACTAGAGTAACTTCTACAAACCTACTAGAGTAACTGAATCATCATCAACACTAATAGATCATATTTATGTAGCTGATCCAGGAAATATTACTGAATGTACTGTCTCTCATGTGTCGCTGAGTGATCACTACCCGGTCTGCTGTATGTGGTCACATAAGGGGTATAAAATGCCTAAACACAAACATACCAGCATAAAATATAGGAAATTTATAAACTTTAATTTGGAATTATTTTTAACTGATCTAAAAGCTTCGCCTCGTATGTACGTTTTCCAGTTAATAAATCCAGATGAGGCTATCGAATACTGGATCAAGATATTTCGAAATATTTTTGACAAGCATGTCCCCATCAAAGAAATTAGAGTAAAACATGTGACAAAATCCCCGTGGATAACTCCTGATATCTTGCAACTCATGAGGAAACGGGATGAAGCTCACAAAAGCAGAAATTTCAGTAGCTATCGTTCACTTAGGAATAAGGTGCAGTATTTAATTAGGCAGGAAAAGAAAAATTACTTCAGAAATTTAGTGAAAGACAAAACTGATAGTAAATCAATTTGGAAAGTGATTAATACTCTTGTAAATAAAAGGAAGCAATCTGACCCACACACACTTAATGGTGGACATACGTGCATTAACTTCAGTGAACATTTTAGGGAAGAAATTAGTATTCTAAAATCTTCATTATCAACATCTAATTGCGACCTGAGCGTGTTGAAAACTTTCAGCGACAGTAAATGTGTAAAGCTAAAACAAATTAATATTCATTTCCTCACAGTCGGTGAGGTTTATAATTACATCCGGTCTTTAAAGAACACTAACTCAGCAGGATGTGATGACATTAGTAACAAGATACTACGCTACGCTGCACCAGTTATCACAGACACACTAGCATACTTATACATTTTGTGCATTGACAAACATTATTTCCCTGACGCTTTTAAACTCGCCAAAGTTTTTCCTCTTTTTAAATCTGGACAGACTAGTGACCTCTCAAACTATAGACCCATATCCATTCTGTCATCACTATCTAAACCTCTTGAAAAGCATATACAAAAGTTAACACTGCTGCACATGCAAGAAAACAATCTACCAATAGACAGTCAGTCAGGTTTTAGACCAAATTACTCCTGCCACACAGCATTAACTAAAATGACAGAAAGCTGGCTGTCTAATGTAAATGATGACAAATTATGTGTTGCTGTCTTTGTTGGTTTCAAGAAAGCCTTCGATATGATTGATCACGAAACTTTTGCAAAAAAGCTGGAAGGTTATAGATTACACCATGACCTAACAAAATTTATTATATATTTTCTCTCAGGTAGAAAACAAGTAGTTTGCTTTAGAAACAAAATATCTGGCTCGTCTGTGGTTGATACTGGTATTCCTCAAGGCTCCATTCTTGGTCCTCTTCTCTTTGCAACCTATATTAATGACTTACCACTACATTTAAAGCACTCTTCATGTGATCTTTTTGCTGATGATTGTACTGTTTACAGTAGTGACTATGACATCAACAAACAACAGACAACGCTCCAAAATGATATAAACAATTTGATTAAATGGAGTAATAAAAATGGTATGTTGATAAACACCAACAAAACAAAATCCATGCTCATCACTACAAGACAGAAACTGCAGAATGCAACAAAAACCTCACTACAGCTTTGTGCTGGGACTAAGGCAATAGAAAATGTTCATGAACATAAAACTCTAGGACTCATCATTGATCAGCATTTAACTTGGAATTCTCACGTACATAACCTAACAAACTTGATTGACGGAAAGTTTACCAATTAGCCAAAATTAAACGCTTTATCGACAGAGACAAAGGAAAGATATACTACATATCACACATATAAACACACTTAGATTACTGTTTCACAGTCTGGGATGGATGCTCAATCTCAAACAAAAGAGGCTCCACTCACTTCACAAGCGAGCATTAAATCTGATTTATGACAAACACCCAGTACAGACTGTAGATCAACATAAACAACTCAAAATTCTACGACTCAGAAATAGAATCATTTTTAACAAAGTTAGGTTTGTTCACAGAATTCTGTCGCACAATGCTCCGCCTTACTTGTGGTCACTGTTTACGTATAATACTAAACATAGTTAGCGTTTAAAAAACTGTCTTCTTCCTAAACCCAGGATTGATCTGTACAAGAAGTGCCTTGCATACTCTGCAGTACAGCTCTGGAACACCCTCCCCTACCATTTAAAAATCAATTGGTAATACTTCATCCTTTAACTCAAACCTGTTTCATTATTTACTTCCCTGTAATTATATGCCTCCATAGAATAACCAGCACTCTCTCAACCCATGACATAGTTCGAAAAGTAACTTGTGAGATATTGTTAGAAATTATTTTAGTGTATGTTAAAACATATGCTAGAAGATCTGTATTTACAATGTATTTTTGTTTTTGTATATGTCTGTGTGTATGTGTGCGTGAGAGCGATTTTATTAGGATAATTACTTCTTATCTTTTACTTTGAATGTAATAGTTTAATCTTACACTCTTTTGATATGCTTTTTCCTCATGTAATTTGTATACTTGTATTAAATCGACTGTGTGGGAAGAATGAAAGATGGAGTGATGAAGGGCAGAATGTAAGACGGATCTGCGTGCCCAATTCTTTCATTCATTCATTCATTTGCATGTCCCTTGCGGAACTTTGCCTCCCAAACAGCACTCCTGTAGGCCTTTCGGTTGTGAGCAAGATGGCCTGCTACTGCTGCGTCCATTTGCAGATCGTCAACGATTTCTTGCAGCCATCTTCGTTTTGGTCTTCCTCTTTTTCTTTTTCCCATTATGTATCCTTCCAATACGGTCTTCTCTAAATTATCATGACGTTTAATGTGTCCCAAATACTTAAATTTTCTCTCTTTTATCCTCTTTACTAGCCAGCCTTATTCAATATTAAGCTCTTGTAGTATAGATATATTTGTTCCTTTTTGTGTCCATCATATTGAAGAACTCTTCTGCGGCATTTACATTCAAAGGCATTTATGTGTTTCTCAGCTGTTTTGTTAAGTGTCCAGGACTCACAGGCGTATGTTGCGATGGGAAAGATGCATGCCCTTAAACATCTTATTTTTTGTAGTTCTGTCTACTCCTCTCCACAGATTCTTTATTTATTTTACTTTCTGAAGAGCAATAGATGTCCTCCTTTTAATTTCCCTCATTATTATTTAGCAGTGATCCAAGATATTCAAAACTCTCCACTTTTTCAAATTTTTCCTCATTGATATATATTTCAGCTACCTTGTTTGTTTTGTCAGTTGTGATCAATTTAGTTTTCTTTGCATTAAGATAGAGGTTCTGCTCTTCGCTGTTCTTACGGACTGACATAATTAGTTTTTCCATTCCTTTTTGTGTTGTGGACAGTAACACTGTGTCATCAGCATATGTAATCTCTGGTATTTCATAACCTCCAATTGTTATGGCATCGTAATATTCTTTGTCTACATCTTCTCTAACATTCCTCATTATATTTTCAGTATACAAGTTAAATAATTAGGGTGACAATATGCACTCCTGACTGACCCCTTGTTTTATGTCAAACCAAGTTGTTGTTTCACCATTTATTCTTACTGCTGCTTGTTGGTCTAGATACAGCAGTGATGTTAACTGTATCAAATGTGTCTGATACAATTTTTTACCCTTTAAAAATAAAGATTATTCACTCATTCATTCATTCTATCACGGTCACTGTAGAGCTTTTAACACATCGTCTGTCACTCGACTAGGCGGCTCCTGTCAACTTTCTACAACATCGTCTATCACTGGACATGATGGTGACTGGAGAGATTCCAACACTCCGGCTATCACTAGACTAGACGGTGACTAGAGCCTGTAGGACACCATATATCACTGAACTTGACGATGCCGGTAGAGTTTCTAACACCTCGTCTATCACTAGAGTTAATGATGATTTTAGAGCTTCTGACACTCCGTCTATCACTAGAGTTAATGATGATTTTAGAGCTTCTGAAACTCCGTCTATCACTAGAGTTAATGATGATTTTAGAGCTTCTGACACTTCGTCTATGACTAGAGTTAATGATGATTTTAGAGCTTCTGAAACTCTGTCTATCACTAGAGTTAATGATGATTTTAGAGCTTCTGAAACTCTGTCTATCACTAGAGTTAATGATGATTTTAGAGCTTCTGAAACTCTGTCTATCACTAGAGTTAATGATGATTTTAGAGCTTCTGAAACTCTGTCTATCACTAGAGTTAATGATGATTTTAGAGCTTCTGACACTCCTTCTATCACTAGAGTTAATGATGATTTTAGAGCTTCTGACACTCCTTCTATCACTAGAGTTAATGATGATTTTAGAGCTTCTGACACTCCGTCTATCACTAGAGTTAATGATGATTTTAGAGCTTCTGACACTCCGTCTATCACTAGAGTTAATGATGATTTTTGAGCTTCTGACACTCCGTCTATCACTAGAGTTAATGATGATTTTAGAGCTTCTGACACTCCTTCTATCACTAGAACTTGACAGTGTCTCTACAGCTTCTAACACCTCCTCTTTCACTGAACATGACGGTGAATTTAGAGATTCTAACACCCCGTCTATCACCGTATTTGACGGTGACTGTATAACTTCTAATACCCCGTCTATAACTCGACTTGACAGTGTCTCTACAGCTTCTAACACCTCCTCTTTCACTGAACATGACGGTGAATTTAGAGATTCTAACACCCCGTCTATCACTGGACATGATGGTGACTGGAGAGATTCCAACACTCCGGCTATCACTAGACTAGACGGTGACTGTAGAGCTTCTATCACTAGAGTTAATGATGATTTTAGAGCTTCTGACACTTCGTCTATGACTAGAGTTAATGATGATTTTAGAGCTTCTGACACTCCTTCTATCACTAGACTAGACGGTGACTGTAGAGCTTTTAACACATCGTCTGTCACTCGACTAGGCGGCTCCTGTCAACTTTCTACAACACCGTCTATCACTAGACTAGACGGTGACTGTAGAGCCTGTAGCACACCATATATCACTGAACTTGACGATGCCGGTAGAGTTTCTAACACCTCGTCTATCACTAGAGTTAATGATGATTTTAGAGCTTCTGACACTCCGTCTATCACTAGCGTTTAAAAAACTGTCTTCTTCCTAAACCCAGGATTGATCTGTACAAGAAAAGCCTTGCATACTCTGCAGTACAGCTCTGGAACACCCTCCCCTACCATTTAAAAAATCCATTGGTAATACTTCATCCTTTAACTCAAACCTGTTTCATTATTTACTTCTTTGTAATTATATGCCTCCATAGAATAACCAGCACTCTCTCAACCCATGACATAGTTCGAAAAGTAACTTGTTAGATATTGTTAGAAATTATTTTAGTATTTGTTAAAACATATGCTAGAAGATCTGTATTTACAATGTATTTTTTTATATGTCTGTGTGTATGTGTGCGTGAGAGCGATTTTATTAGGATAATTACTTCTTATCTTTTACTTTGAATGTAACGGTTTAATCTTACACTCTTTTGATATGCTTTTTCCTCATGTAATTTGTATACTTGTATTAAATCGACTGTGTGTGAAGAATGAAAGATGGAGTGATGAAGGGCAGAATGTAAGACGGGCCTGCGTGCCCAATTCTTTCATTCATTCATTCATTTGCATGTCCCTTGCGGAACTTTGCCTCCCAAACAGCACTCCTGTAGGCCTCTCGGTTGTGAGCAAGATGGCCTGCTGCGTCCATTTGCAGATCGTAATCTTGCAGCCATCTTCGTTTTGGTCTTCCTCTTTTCCTTTTTCCAATTATGTATCCTTCCAATACGGTCTTCTATAAATTATCATGAAGTTTAATGTGTCCCAAATACTTAAATTTTCTCTCTTTTATCCTCTTTACTAGCCAGCCTTCTTCAATATTAAGCTCTTGTAGTATAGATGTATTTGTTCTTTTTTGTGTCCATGATATTTGGAGAACTCTTCTGTAGCATTTACATTCAAAGGCATTTATGTGTTTCTCAGCTGTTTTGTTAAGTGTCCAGGTCTCACAGGCGTATGTTGCGATGGGAAAGATGCATGCCCTTAAAAATCTTATTTTTTGTAGTTCTGTCTGCTCCTCTCCACAGATTCTTTATTTATTTTACTTTCTGAAGAGCAATAGATGTCCTTCTTTTAATGTCCCTCATTATTAGCTAGCAGTGATCCAAGATATTCAAAACTCTCCACTTTTTCAAATTTTTCCTCATTGATATATATTTCAGCTACTTTGTTTGTTTTGTCAGTTGTGATCAATTTAGTTTTCTTTGCGTTAAGATAGAGGTTCTGCTCTTCGCTGTTCTTACGGACTGACATAATTAGTTTTTCCATTCCTTTTTGTGTTGTGGACAGTAACACTGTGTCATCAGCATATCTAATCTCTGGTATTTCATAACCTCCAATTGTTATGGCATCATGATATTCTTTGTCTACATATTCTCTAACATTCCTCATTATATTTTCAGTATACAAGTTAAATAAGTAGGGTGACAATATGCACTCCTGACGGACCCCTTGTTTTATGTCAAACCAAGTTGTTGTTTCACCATTTATTCTTACTGCTGCTTGTTGGTCTAGATACAACAGTGATGTTAACTGTATCAAATGTGTCTGATACAATTTTTTACCCTTTAAAAATAAAGATTATTCACTCATTCATTCATTCTATCACTGGACATTCTATCACGGTCACTGTAGAGCTTTTAACACATCGTCTGTCACTCGACTATGCGGCTACTGTAAACTTTCTACAACACCGTCTATCACTGGACATGATGGTGACTGGAGAGATTCCAACACCCCGTCTTTCCCTAGACTAGACAGTGACAGTTGAGCCTGTAGCACACCATATATCACTGAACTTGACGATGCCGGTAGAGCTTCTGACACTTCGTCTATCACTAGAGTTAATGATGATTTTAGAGCTTCTGACACTCCGTCTATCACTGAACTTGACGGTGATTGTAGAGTTTCTACTGCCTCGTCTACCACTGGACTTGACAGTGTCTCTATAACTTCTAACACCTCCTCTTTCACTGAACGTGATGGTGAATTTAGAGATTCTAACACCCCGTGGTGAATTTAGAGATTCTAACACCCTGTCTATCACCGGATTCGACGGTGACTGTATAACTTCTAATACCCCGTCTATCTCTGGAATTGACGGTGACTGCAAATTTTCTAACAATCCGTATGTCACTGGACCTAACGGTGACTGTAGAACATATATCACTAGACTTGACGGTGACTTTAGATTTAGTAACACCCCATTTATCACCAGACGTGATGGTGACTGTAAAGCTTCTACCACTCCGTCTGTCACTATACTTTACGGAGACTGTAGGTCTAATACAACTGTCTCTGAATAGATTTGACGGCAACTATAGAAATTCTAACCTCTCATCTATCACTCGACTTAAAGGTGACAGGAGAGCGTCTATCACTGGACGTGACGTTGACTGTATAGCGTATAACACCCCGTCTATCACTCGACTTGCCGGTGGCGGTAGAGCTTGTAACACAACTTACATCACTCGACTTGACTGTGACTGTAGAGCTTCTAACACCCCGTCTATAACTCGACTTGACGGTGTCCTTAGAGATTCTATCACTCGACTTGAAGGTAACTGCAAAATTTCCAACACTCCGACTATCACTCGACTTAACAATGACTATAAAGCTTCTAACACAACATCTATCTCTAGACCTGACGGGGACTGTAGAGCTTTTATCACTGGACTGGACGGTGACTATTGAGCTTAAAACACATCTTCTATCACTCGACTTGACGGTGAATGTAAAGCTTCTAACACATCCTCTATCACTCGACTTGACGGTGAATGTAGAGCTTCTAACACATCCTCTATCACTCGACTTGACGGTGAGTGTAGAGATTCTAACACATCCTCTATCACTTGACTTGACGGTGAATGTAGAGCTTCTAACACATCCTCTATCACTCGACTTGACGGTGAGTGTAGAGATTCTAACTCCCAGAATATCAATGTAATTGACGGTGACTGTAGACCTTCTAACACCCCGTCTATCACTAGACTTGACGGTTACTTTAGAGCTTTTAATGCCACGTCTATCACTCGATTTGACTGTGAATGTACAACTTCTATCACTGGACTTGACGGTGACTAGAGTATCTCGTCTATAGTTCTCGCGTACCATAGCAACGTAGTCGGGGTTGTTTGTGTGATGCTCCAGACATTCTGTACGTCGTCGTGTAGACTTAAACTGTGTACTGTCCACCTTTGACTTTTTTGGAGGAAGACTGATGTTTTGTAGACTTAAACTGTGTACTGTCCACCTTTGACTTTTTTGGAGGAAGACTGATGTTTTGTAGACTTAAACTGTGTACTGTCCACCTTTGACTTTTTTGGAGGAAGACTGATGTTTTGTAGACTTAAACTGTGTACTGTCCACCTTTGACTTTTTTGGAGGAAGATTGATGTTACAAACACAGAAAGCAAACCCAGATAAAGCATCACAGCGTCTTATTCTAGAGAGTATTATACAAGAACACTCGCTGATAGACACATACAGAGGCTTAACACCCGCCGGCAGAGAATACGCACACGAAGATAAAACAAACCTACAAGACAAACGCTCGCAGAGGTCAGATAGAATATGCGCGTCCAGAAATTACTTAATTAACAAAACAAAAGATATCGACAGCACCTTAAATTTCACAGACCACAAAGCAGTACTCACTGAAGTACCACATCCACCACTACCACCATCACTACAAATATCAGAAGATTCCCCCCCCCACCCCCCATTGGAGTTTTAACAGTAACTTACTGAACAAACTGCGGACGGTGGCCATGGAAGTCGGAACCCGCTAAGGAGTGTGTAACAACTCACCTGCCGAATCAACCAGGCCTAACGCTGCTGGCGAGATTCTTCGGCTGCCGTGCGTGGAGTGGGGCTCCTCCTGACAGTGAAGAAAGGTGCGAATATGCTTGCCGTGCAGTGCCACCGTGGAAAAGGTGAAAGAAAGGATTAAGTGAAGAAAGGATTAAGTGAAGTAATCAGAAGTCTCGAGGTCAGGACTGCTCAAATCACTGCACATCTGCTCTGGAGGCCGGCCACGTTCTATGTGCACCCATACCGGGGTGGATTGCCTCAACCGGCTTAACCCAGTGGTTAAACAGACACTGCTGGCGAGATTCTTCGTCTGCTGCGCGTGGGGTGAAACTCCTCCCGGCCAATGAAGAAAATGCAATTAGGGTTGGCGTGTGGTGCCGCTGTAAAAAGGTGATGGAAAAGATAAAGTGAAGATTAATCGGTATGTCCAGTAGTCTCGAGACGAGAGCTACTCATACCATGGCACCTCTGCTCTAGAAGCTGGCCACGTCGGATATATACCAATACTGGTGAAATATGCCTAAACCGGCTTAACCCAGGGATGAAACTTGATGGCTACTCATTTCATTGTACCTCCGCTCTAGAAGTCGAAAACATCCTAAACGCGCCCATACTAGGATAATATGGCTAAACCGGCTCAACGCAGGGGTGAAATTTACTAGTGGCGAGGATTCATCCTCCTGGACAAAAGCTAAATCTTGGTCACAACTAGAAAGGATAGCGGCCACGACCACAAAATGCTGAAGTCGGAGACACTGGGCCAGTGCAGGCTAGATAGGCAACCACCTCTCACCCGACGGGGATGTATGCGTATCCTAATCACGCTGAGGTTTTCCGGTGAGAAAATCCAACGCTGGACCAGATGGGTAACCATCTCTAACCCGGTGGGGATATATGAAACACGTCGAGGTTTTCCGGTGAGAACGTCCAACTCTAGACTAAACTAGTGCAATGAAAACCACAGTGTCACGCAATCCCGCTTCTGAGACCCACCGGCAATACAGGCCCAAGCCCCGCGATACTCTGAACCTCTTGTGGTTCTCTCGGGGACCTCTTGTGGCTCAGGAGGACCACATGACCAACCAAGGACCACAGGAGTAAATTCAGTAGGATCACGGGGTGGTCTCGGTGGTAGAAGCGAACGAGGAGGAAGAAGAAGATGAACAACCTGCAATACGTAACTTATATATCACAGATTATGGAAGACTACTACGTCCAAGATGTCCAGACAACAGTCTAGCGGAATATTGGATCCTGCGGAAAAAAACAATAAGAGAATGAACACAAACATTAGCTACAGACAGTCAAGGAAAGAAGAAGCCATACTGGAAGAAGCTATGGAACTAACAAAACAAATAGATGGCAACGCCCCACACAGCCATGAGCTGGAAAACAACTAGAACAGCACAGACAGCATAAGTACTAAGGCGCAATACTCAGCACAAAACTATAGTCCGTGACACACGACCCTAAGTTGACATTTATTTAGCAATATAACAAAGCCACAGTCCGTGACACAAGAACCCTAAGTAGACATTTATTTAGCAATATAACAAAGCCACAGTCCGTGACACAAGAAGCTCTAAGTAGACATTTATTTAGCAATAGAACAAAGCCACAGTCCGTGACGCAAGAACCCTATGTAGACATTATTTAGCAATAGAACAAAGCCACAGTCCATGACACAAGAAGCTCTAAATAGACATTTATTTAGCAATAGAACAAAGCCACAGTCCGTGACATAAGAAACCCTATGTAGACATTATTTAGCAGTAGAACAAAGCCACAGTCCGTGACATAAGAAACCCTATGTAGACATTATTTAGCAGTAAAACAAAGCCACACAAGAAAACCTAAGAAGACAGTATCTAGCAGTAGCATAAAACATAAAACGCAACAACCAAATAAACAGAATTATAGATAGTCAGGGACAGGAACACAGAGAACAGTAAAACTAACTTTGTAGCAACTCTTTCCCCACTTCTGTACGTACTAACTTTGTAGCAACTCTTTCCCCACTTCAGTACGTACTACATTTGTAGCAACTCTTTCCCCACAATTGTACGTACTAACTTTGGAGCAACTCTTTCCCTACTACTGTAAGTACTAACTTTGGAGCAACTCTTTCCCCACAACTGTACGTACTAACTTTGGAGCAACTCTTTCCCCACTACTGTACGTACTAACTTTGTAGCAAGTCTTTCCCCACAACTGTACGTACCAATTTTGGAGCAACTCTTTCCCCACTACTGTACATAATAACTTTGTAGCTACTCTTTCCCCACAACTGTACGTACTTAATTTTGGAGCAACTCTTTCCCCACAATTGTACGTACTTAATTTTGGAGCCACTCTTTCCCCACAACTGTACGTACTTAATTTTGGAGCAACTCTTTCCCCACAATTGTACGTACTTAAATTTGGAGCAACTCTTTCCCTACTACTGTACGTACTAACTTTGGAGCAACTCTTTCCCCACTACTGTACGTACTAACTTTGGAGCAACTCGTTCCCTACTACTATACGTACTAACTTTGGAGCAACTCTTCTCCCCACTAATGTACGTACTAACTTTGGAGCAACTCCTTCCCTACTACTGTACGTACTAACTTTGGAGCAACTCTTTCCCCACTACTGTACGTACTAACTTTGGAGCAACTCTTTCCCTACTACTGTACGTACTAACTTTGGAGCAACTCTTTCCCTACTACTCTACGTACTACCTTTGGAGCAACTCTTTCCCCACTACTGTACGTATTAACCTTGGAGCAACTCTTTCCCTACTACTGTACGTACTAACTTTGGAGCAACTCTTTCCCTACTACTGTACGTACTAACTTTGGAGCAACTCTTTCCCTACTACTGTACGTACTAACTTTGTAGCTACACTTTCCCCACTACTGTACGTACTAACTTTGGAGCAACTCTTTCCCCACAACTGTGCGTACTTAATGTGGAGCCACTCTTGGAAAAGATCAGACATGACAACCTCATCAGGGGAACTTTCATCCCTGGGGCAGGTGAGAAGAAGATGATTGCTTACGCGGACAACATGATTTTCTTTCCTACAAACATCTCCTCAACAAGATAAAGTGTAGGCAACTTCAAACAATTTGGAGAAGTCCGCGGAGCCTTCTTCTTCTTCTTCGTTCGCTGCTACCACCAAGACCGCCCTGTGATCCTACTGAATTTACTCCTGTGGTCCCCGATAGGTCTTATGGTCCCCGATAGGTCCTGTGGTCCCCGAAAGGACCACACGAGATCCCCGAGAGGACCACAAGAGGTTCAGAGTATCGTCGGGCTTGAGACTGTATTCTCGGTGGGTCTCAGAAGCGGGATTGCGTGACACCGTGGTTTTCGTTGCACCAGTTTAATTTAGAGTTGGACTTTCTCACCGAAAAACCTCGACATGTTTTGGATATCCGTATATCCCTGCTGGATGAAAGGTGGTTGCCAATCTAGTCCAGCGTTGGACTTTCTCACCGGAAAACCTCAGCGTGATTAGAATACGCATACATCCCCGCCGGGTGAGAGGTGGTTGCCTATCGAGACTGCCCTGGTCCTGTGTCTCCAACTTCAGCATTTTGTGGTCGTGGCCGCTACCCTTCCTAGTTGTGACCAGGACGGAGCTTTTGTTGAGGAGGACGAATCCTCACCAATAGCGAGTTTCACCCCTGGGTTGAGACGGTTTAGGCATATTATCCCAGTATGGGGGTGTTTAGGACGTGACCGATCTCTAGAGAGGAGGTACCGTGACATGAGTAGCCATCAAGTTTTATCCCTGGTGTAAGCAGGTTTAGGCCCACCTCCTTAGATCCTTCAGCGGAGCCAAAATAAACATCAAAAAGTCCCAGATCATGGGCTCAGGGAAATGATACAATAAGTCAGATTTCCCTTTCGACTTAACACATGTCAACAACATGATTATATATGGAATACTCTACACAGCAATACCATCACAAACAAACAAAACGCGGTAGAAAAACATAACAGATACAGATAAAAACAGAGTAGAATCATAAAAATATAAAACAACATTTTTCGGTAGACGTGTAATAGTCAACATCTTTGTTACACCTAAACTGATCTACACATAAAACATCTTCCCCGTGCCCCCAACAAATTAGTCAGGAATTTCATTCTTAAGAACACCTACATAACATCCATCTATACTAGCAGCAAGAAGCAGCAGTTCGAGTTGAAAATAGAACTGGAAAATATCAACCTATAAAACAAGGGATGCGACAAGGATGTGTACTATCTCCAGACCTTTTTTCGCTGTACAGCGAGAATATTCTAAGAACAATCATCACAGAACCAGGCATAAAAATTGGAGGATACAATATTAACAACCTTTGGTATGCTGACGACACAGTACTGATAGCGGAGAACCAACAAGACCTGCAAAATCTCTTGGATAAAGTCGCCAAAGAAAGTGAACAGAAAGGCCTTACTTTGAACATAAAAAAGACAGAGACTACGGTTATATCTAAGAAACAGAATCCACCAACATGCAGTATTCAGTTAAACGGAACTATTTTAAAGCAGGTGCAGAAATTCAAATACCTTGGAGCAGTAATAACTTCAGATGGGAAATGCAGAACAGAAATTAGGAACAGAATAGACCAAGCGAAGACTGCATTTCAGAGAATGAAAAACATATTATCCAACACATCCTTATCAATGAATGTTAGAAAACGAGTCCTAAAATGCTATATTGAACCTATCTTGTTATATGGAAGTGAATCATGGACAATAGGCAAGTCTGCACAAAAACCATTGGAAGCAGCAGAAATGTGGTTTATTAGAAGAATGTTGCGAATCCCCTGGACAGCAAAAATAACTAATGAAGAATGTATGAGAAGAGCTGGAGAGACAAAAAACTATGTCAAAAAGATAAGAGAGAGACAATGTACTTTCTTAGGACATGCAATGAGAAGAGGGGGCATTGACAATATTATAACAACAGGAAAAATAGAGGGAAGAAGATCAAGAGGAAGACCAAGAGAAATGATACTGGACAGTCTGACGGGATGAAGTGAGAGGAGATCACCACCTGAATTGATGGCCTGCATGAAGGATCGGATACTGTGGAGAAGCATAATAGCCAACGCCAGTGGGCACGGCACCTGTGGATGATGATACATAACATCCAGCAAATATCACTGATACAAGACAAGAAATGAGGTGGCATCACACTTCAAGACATCAGAACAAAAATACAGGCATTGAGAATGAGATACAGTTAAACCCGCTTAATGTCACATCGTCGTGACCGTCAAAATATAGTGACATTAAGCGACGTTGACATTAAGCGGGGTCCATTAGCTTTAATGGGGCCAATATCTGTGTGTCCGTCCGCCCCACATTTTCTACATTAAATATATAACAAACAGCCAAAGTTATCGCCATTGGACACAAAATGTACTAATCACAAAATATATTAATCACAAAATACAGTAATTCTTCGTCTTACAGTATAGATAATACTAAAAACTCAAGCAGCATCTGACTTGTCACAGTAATAAAAAAAGGCGTGATTTTGCGGTGTGATAAATGGTCTATTAATCAGACATGTTACAGCACACGACAGCTGTTAAGCGATTTTCAGTTTGTTTGCCACCGTGGCATTTCTCATCACAAAAGCACACAAAGTTCTGTTTGGTAGCAGTTTATAAAACACGCCTGTTCCATCCATGTTAAAAATGTCATCTGGGCTGTAGACATCCAACATTTTTAGCAAGCGCCAAATCTAATATTAACGACATCGCTGTTAACTCGGGCCGCTTCACGTGAAGATGTGATCTTATTGTGCCGTTGTTAAAGCACTCAAGAAAGCCGTTCGAACACTTCCAGTCAGCCATATCCATTTCTTTAGCAAAACGTTCTGTGATTTCCTTCAAAACAGGACCGCACGAAGGCAACTGTGCAGAACGTGTCTGCTTGAACCATTTCAGCAGAGCGCACTCAATATCTATGCCAGAACTCGTACGCCTTCGTTTACAGTTTGACCTAAATAAAGTCTCGTTCAGTTTTGTTTCGGTTTTTAACAAGTTTCGATACAGCTGAAATGTCAATTTCAAATTTATCCGCTATGTCCTTTCTTGTAGCTTTTTCAACAATTTGCTTCAGTATATCCATTTTGGTGCTCATATCAAGATCAATACTTTTGCTTTTAGTAGCCGTTATCTGTCACAACAAGAACCAGAGAGAAGTTCCCGGCTAAACGATTCACATTACACTACTCGACTGACCACCTGTCAACTCGCGTTGCCAACTTAACACCGGCCATGTCTTGATAAAGTAGCCAGTGACCGAAATAAGCCAGATTTTAATCAGGAAAGGGTGGCTGTGGTAAGCCTTTCATTCAGACCATCTGGGTTTCGATGCCCACATGTTCAAAAAGTTGATGCTGCAGGTATTCGGTGATCAAACAGCCGCCGCTTCTTTGATTAATCGCGAAGCTGAGAACGCATTGTGAGATGTTTATAGCTTGTACTCGCCCAGTCTGTGATACAATGCTGGGTCTTTAGCTCCTCCGGGTGGAAATATACCGTGGCATTAACCGATTTGTGCCAATAAGCAGGATGATATTAACCGAAGTAAAGCCTACTAATTACTTATGGGAGTTGGCCAAGGATACAAATTTCTGTGACAATATCCGGGTAAAAAACATAACGCGATGTGATATTAAGTGGGCTCGATTTTATATAGGAACCACCATCAAAGAGCCACAAACCACGAATTAGTGCGCTGTTATGTAGGACTTAGGTTATCTAAACTGTAGAATCACCAATACACAACCTCACCATTTTGGAAAACTGCCGCTTTTCTACAAACACTGCACACAAAACTTAACAAAACACGAACACTTAATACACAAGAAAACTCCTGACATTTACAAACAGCTTGTCAGAGAAGAAGAACCACCATTACAATTTAGAATTAAAAGAGGATACAACTACTTCATCACCGACTATAGCCAAACATTCAGAAGCCTTTCCGACACAGGGATTACGCCCAAAACTAAGGTAAAAGTAAAGGTAAAGGTATTCCTGGCATGCCTTAGAGGCATATAGGGATATGGTGTTAGTGCCCATATTTTCCTTCACCTGTCAGCACACTAGAGGGTGATATGGTTGGTATCACGCCTGGCTGCCTTTCCTTCCCCAACTCCAGAAGAAGTCGGGTACCCATTTCTACAGCTGGGTGACTGGGGTGCCTCCGGTCGGATTCGAACCCCCGACCTTCGCCATAAGAGACCAGTGCACTAACCACTTCCCCACTCAGACACACCCAAAACTAAAGAGATAACATAAAGATTACTGTTTAACATAACACCTTTAGCAACAACATAAATTACAAGTAAACCAAGCGAATGTAAGTACGTAGGAATAACATACAAGAGACTGAAGATCTCATTTACTTTAGATACAAAACAAGATCACGAGCACTAAAACCTCTCAAAAGCACATTAGAAACAGAAAGCAGACATATACAGAGCACTCATGCTAAACACAATCCCCAACACAACAAAAGACACACAGCAGAAGCTGATAATCTTTCTGTCAGATTTTAGATGCCTCGCATGGGCTTGTAGACACAAAGCAAAATACGACAAAAAATTGCTTAATGATGGCATTTTTTTCTGTACATTTTTGAATACAAAACCTACCTAGGAAACTGTAAGTCAAGAATCATCATAACATTAGCTCGTAACTACAACAAAACTTTCAGAAATTGTACACCAGCACCCCTAGCTAGGAAACTAAAAGTCCAGAATCATCATAACATTAGCTCGTAACTACAACAAAACTTTCAGAAATTCTACACCAGCACCCCTAGCTAGGAAACTAAAAGTCCAGAATCATCATAACATTAGCTCGTAACTACAACAAAACTAAGACATGACACTCGTCTCCATGTGCCACGTGTCTGTTTCAAATAATAAAAAAAGCTCCTTTCTGTCCATCCCCGGGCTAATCCTTTCAAACTCTTTTTCCAAAGCACCGTATATTTTTTCTTTACTCTTCTGTATAAGATAGAGAAACATTATCTCACTTGAATCTATCCACCCATAAATCCTCCTTGTCTACCACCCTTTTAATCTCCCGCCAGACGCCCCCCCCCCCCACCTCTGAAAGGAGCGACGACGGACATAGGGCAGACTCAGCTTCAGAATATCACCTAAAGCTCTGAACAAATATTTGAAATAGTGATAGCATTTGTTTCTTTGATCTACACACTGATCAAAGTTATATCTCATTAGCATACACCTCATTCTCATTACAGATTTATATATTTAGTTCAAACACACTTATATTATGTAACTATGCATGTATACAGTGGCATGTTAATATTTTCTGAAAATAAAGATTTTTTAAAAATTACTAAACATTTCAATGGAGAGGTCAGACAGACATTTGCATATCCCTTGTGGAAATTTGCTTATCTAACAGCTCTCCTATAGGCCTCTCGGTTGTAAGCAAGATGCCCTGCTGCTGATGTGTCCATTTGCAGATTATCAAAGATGTCTTGCAGCCTTCTTCGCCTTGTTCTTCCTCTTTTTCTTTTTCCCATAATGCACCCTTCCAAGATGGTCTTCTATAAATTCTCATGACGTTTAATATAGCCAAATTATTTAGGTTTTCTCTGTTTAATCTTCTTTACTAGCCAACCTTCTTCAATATTAAGTTATTGTAGCATGGATATATTTGTTCTTTTTTATGCCTATGATATTTGAAAAACTCTTCTGTATCACTTACATTCAAAGACATTTATGTGTTTCTCAGCTGTTTTGTTAAGTGTCCAGGACTCACAGGCATATGTTGAGATGGGAAAGATGCATGCCCTTAAAAATCTTATTTTTGTGGTTCTGTCTGTTCCTCTCCACAGATTCTTTAGTTGTTTTACTTTCTGAAAAGCGATAGATGTCCCCCTTTTAATTTCCCTCATTGTAGCTTCATTATTAGTTAGCAGTGATCCAAGATATTCAAAACTCTCTACTTCTTCCAATTTTGTCCGCGTTGATACATATTTCAGCTGCCTTGTTTGTTTTGTCAGTTGTTATCAATTAATTTTCTTTGCAATAAGATAGAGGTTTTGCTCTTCAATATTCTTACAGACGGACATAATTAGTTTTTCAGTGGATAGAAGCAATAAAAAAAATAATATCCGCATTTATCCAAACAATGAGTCTTTAATATCACATCATCCGTGATATCAATAATTGATGTTAGCTTTTGTCATTTAGTTAAAATAATAGTAATAATCATAATAATCTGAATCTTGTAACAATTCACTGTTGTTATTCTCCAGTTTAAGATTCTAGATTTTCATATTAACGTAACTGAGAGAACTGTCACATATTACTAATATAATTTGAATGAAAATGTTGTCACTGATGGTGTAGTAATGCGTCTATGATTTGCTTTTCAGTGTTGGTAACCCTGAGAGTATATTTTTGTCTGTAAGAGCAGCAGTGATACTTGAACTAACTGAACCAGTAAAATGTGTCCATCATGAACGTAGAATTAAGACTTGCTAGTAACATGGATACTACGCTAAAGAACTGTATAATAGAGTGAGCATGAGCTCTCAATCTGTCTCTTCTAAAAGATTCTAACGTCTTCTATTAGCTTAGAGTGGCTAAACAAGTCATGTGACGTAAGTTTACAAAAATACTATAATTAAATAATTAATACTAATGAGCTATATTACACTATCAGTCAATAACTGGACTTTGTCACGATAAATCATTTTATTATTCTTATAATATAATCTGTGAGATAATATACAATAATAATATTAGTCTGGTTGTCTATGGTTTATGTTCTTCACCTAATATTTACTGGTACTAAAGTTGATGCTAAATAAATTAACAATAAATAACAAATTAATTTTCCCTGTCACGTCAACAGTGAATGTAGGTCATATTTGTGGTATAGGATTTCTCTTAGCACAGAAGACGACAACAGTAAGAGATGGACATAAAGAGACTTGGTCAGGTGTAACAGATACAGCATGTTGGACAAGACGTTTTCAGTGACCAGAGTGAGCAGTGTAATGAATATGTACTAATAATGATCAGAATAGTGAGCGGAAATAACATTACCAACCTAACTTTCTATATATTATGTGTGACGGTGATTACAATATTAACAATGACATATGCATTTTCACATGTTACACATACCATTACCTACAACATTAATAGTCACGCTAACAAACCATATATTCAACATACCAGTTACAAAACACTTATCTTAATGCAAAGAAAACTAAATTGATGACAACTGACAAAACAAACAAGGCAGCTGAAATATGTATAAATGAGGAAAAACTGGAAGAAGTGAAGAGTTTTGAATATCTTGGATCACTATTATCTAATAATGGAGATACAATGAGGGAAATTAAAAGGAGGGCATCTATCGCTCTTCAGAAAGTAAAACAACTAAACAATTTGTGGAGAGGAACAGACAGAACCACCAAAATAAGATTTTTAAGGGCATGCATCTTTCCCATCTCAACATATGCCTGTGAGACCTGGACACTTAACAAAACAGCTGAGAAACATATAAATGCCTTTGAATGTAAATGCTACAGAAGAGTTCTCCAAATATCGTGGACACAAAAAAGAACAAATATATCTATACTACAAGAGCTTAATATTGAAGAAGGCTGGCTAGTAAAGAGGATTAAAGAGAGAAAACTTAAATATTTTAGACACATTAAACGTCATGATAATCTAAAGAAGACCGTCTTGGAAGGGTACATAATAGGAAAAAGAAAGAGAGGAAGACCAAGACGAAGATGGCATCAGCGGCAGGCCATCTTGCTCACAACCGAGAGGCCTACAGGAGTGCTGTTTGGGAGGCAAAGTTCCACAAGGGACATGCAAATGAAAGAATGAATGAACCAGTTACTACAACATTAACAACCTCTTCTAGATTATATATATATTAAATGCTATCCCTTTTATCTATTAAATCCCTTTTATCTATTAAATGCTGAAGACACGGGTAATTTGTTGTGATTCATATTATCATATGGAGAGTTTTGGATTCAAAAGCCCGCTATTGGTTCTCTGCAACCAGCTTAGCTGTAGAAACAGGTACTCTGCTCAGAAGTGGTTGGGGGAAACAGCCTCTGAAGACAGAGAAGACAAATATGCAGTCTGAACGTTAGTGGATGAAGGAAATATAGAACATGACACAAAGTCCAGTCTCACAGATTATTTCAGCTGAGTCCAAAGCAGGAGAAAGAAACAGAAAACTATGGCTACATTCAGTCTCATAAAACTAGCAACAAGAACAAACCTTGTTCCTCAGTGTCCACAGGTAGTTGTAGAAGTGTTGGTGCCGCCACATTGCGTCCTATAAACAGATATTTTATAACTGTGAGATACAGAAACGATTCTGTTTTTGTGGTAATTATTTTGTTTACATCTGTGGTCAAACTCACATTTGTATTAGCTACGTGTAAAAATAGGAGAAACAAACATTCAAAGTTTTAAAATTTTAGAATCAGTCTCCGGCTTCAGTGCATTCAGGACAGCCTCATATATGCTCTACCACACCTCGCAGCATCCATCTAAGAGTATGTCTGCTAATAGTTCCTGTCAAATGTTGGTTGTTTACGACGTGTTTTCTGCCACACAGGTCAAATTTCCTGCTAGCACCTTTAATTTGACCTAGCTCCAGCAATCTCTTCACATCTACATTGTTCTTTTATTCTCGCTCTTTATTCTCCCGCAGACTTTCCAGTACTGCTTTAGCAATGTCCCCCTTGTCCATTGTCAGTCTGTAGTTTATTTTAACCTGTCCAGCAAGTCTGTCTGCCACTTAATTGCCATGTACTCCCGCATGCCTGAAACAATAAAGCCACGTCACCGCTGACTGACATAACAGAGGAACCCATTCTTTTCAAAGCAGCTTTTTACCAGTCTTACGAAGCATACTCTGTGACTCGGTCACAGTGACACCATTAACCAGATCATGGGCAACCAGCCATTCCATCGCTGCCGACACAGCCTCAGTTTCTATTCTCGTGCTTGATGTGGAGACTTGAACGTCCAGAACCATGTGCTACTAATCTTCCATCACGGTAGACAACAAAACTCCAAGTTCTGCTGTTCCGAGTCACTGATATATATATATATATATATATATATATATATTACCTTGTCGGAAGACCCACAGTGATGTTGGATGAGATCTTGAACCCAAAATATGCAACTGCCCCTTGTTCCCAGTCTCGACATTCACGGGCATTCTGTATAATAACTTTTGTTAGCTGAGGTCAGTCCTGTAGCTGTAACCAATCATCTCCTTTAGGCACCTTCTTTATCTTTAGATTGCCAACTGATGTTACTGCATCCTCAGCCTTAGCCATCGAAGATCTGTTTCGTTTGATGCGTCTTCCCTTTATCAACTCCAGCTCCTTATAGAGAGGATGATCCTTCATGCCAGCAACCCTGATGTATGCCAGCAACCCTGATGTATGCCTCTACCTGAGCATACTTGTGTTTTGACCTCACACTCAGCAAATCAAGCAGAAAGCTCATGGCCATCACCGGAGTGTCCCTGATGCAACCCAAGACCACTCTCATTGCCTCATTCTGTACACGCTCTAGTCTGTTCAGCTGTCACGTGACAGGGTGAGTAGGCTTAGACCAATGGTGACATTACTAGCGCCTGCATCAGCAAGAGTAGAAAACTCCACACATTTCGTTTGTTATTAACATAATCAAACTTAAAATCACTGAAATAAAAAAACTGAATAAGAAGAAGAATATAAAATCAAGTTAATACAAGGAGATAGGGGCAGACAGACTAAGCAAGTGTCCTGTGTAAAATATACATAGAAGTAGAAACTTAAGAAAAGTAAGAAAGATGAAGAATAGTCTTAACATGTACAATAAAATAAATATTAGTGGGAAGGATTTACTTGGAAATATAAACAATAAAAAATGATGCACAAAAGTATAAGAATCTAGACAAGAATAACAGAAAAATAAGAGATAAATTTGAATTTCTAATTTGTCAAGGTGACATAAAGATGAAGTATGTCTGGGGAAGGTAAAGATCAAATTATATGTAGGAACAATAAAGACCAGATCGAGTCTACAGAAGACAAAAAGAAATTGCACAAAAATTGAGGAAGAAAAGAAACTCATCTTCTTATTCGTCTTTTCTTATTCATCTTCTTTGATATCTCTGGAACTTAGAGCTAGTGTGAAGGTGTTAACTCACAGCATCGTGTAGGCTTGAGAGCTGGTGTGAAGGTGTTAACTCACAGCATCGTGTAGACTTGAGAGCTGGTGTGAAGGTGTTAACTCACAGCATCGTGTAGGCTTGAGATCTGGTGTGAAGGTGTTAACTCACAGCATCGTGTAGGCTTGAGAGCTGGTGTGAAGGTGTTAACTCACAGCATCGTGTAGGCTTGAGAGCTGGTGTGAAGGTGTTAACTCACAGCATCGTGTAAGCTTGAGAGCTGGTGTGAAGGTGTTAACTCACAGCATCGTGTAGACTTGAGAGCTGGTATGAAGGTGTTAACTCACAGCATCGTGTAGCTTGAGAGCTGATGTGAAGGTGTTAACTCACAGCATCATGTAAGCTTGAGAGCTGGTATGAAGATGTTAACTCACAGCATCGTGTAAGCTTGAGAGCTGGTGTGAAGGTGTTAACTCACAGCATCGTGTAAGCTTGAGAGCTGGTATGAAGATGTTAACTCACAGCATCGTGTAGGCTTGAGAGCCGGTGTGAAGATGTTAACTCACAGCATCGTGTAGACTTGAGAGCTGGTGTGAAGATGTTAACTCACAGCATCGTGTAAGCTTGAGAGCTGGTGTGAAGGTGTTAACTCACAGCATCGTGTAGGCTTGAGAGCTGGTGTGAAGGTGTTAACTCACAGCATCGTGTAAGCTTGAGAGCTGGTATGAAGGTGTTAACTCACAGCATCGTGTAAGCTTGAGAGCTGATGTGAAGGTGTTAACTCACAGCATCATGTAAGCTTGAGAGCTGGTGTGAAGATGTTAACTCACAGCATCGTGTAGGCTTGAGAGCTGGTGTGAAGATGTTAACTCACAGCATCGTGTAGGCTTGAGAGCTGGTGTGAAGATGTTAACTCACAGCATCGTGTAGGCTTGAGAGCTGGTGTGAAGATGTTAACTCACAGCATCGTGTAAGCTTGAGAGCTGGTGTGAAGATGTTAACTCACAGCATCGTGTAAGCTTTTGATCTGGTGTGAAG
>CM019710.1:1220125-1232765 GCA_009760885.1 Achatina immaculata
CCAACATGTGGTCCTGGGAGTAAGTCAACCACGTAAGCCTGGGAGTAGGTCCTACATGTGGGCCTGGGAGTCTGTATGGCGACTATTTATCCGTCCCTGATTGAAGCTAAACAACAGGGTTGAGGGTGAGAGGAGCTTTTTCAGCAGACTCCAGCACCATAGCGAAAATGGCGATATTTGCTGGTTAGCCAAGTAGGACTTTTACTGGGGATACCACCGAAGAAGTCGGACAGGGTCTTGGTCTTTTATGGTTCCCAACTCTGAAGATAGCATGTTAGGTATGGGTCTCTGACTGCCAACTCTGAAGATAGCATATTAGGTGTGGGTCACTGACTACCAATTCTGAAGATAGAATGTTAGGTGTGGGTCCCTGACTGCCAACTATGAAGATAGCATGTTAGGTGTGGGTCCCTGACTGCCAACTATGAAGATAGCATGTTAGGTGTGGGTCGCTGACTGCCAACTCTGAAGATAGCATGCTAGGTATGGGTCCCTGACTGCCAACTCTGAAGATAGCATGTTAGGTGTGGGTCGCTGACTACCAACTCTGAAGATAGCATGTTAAGTGTGGGTCACTGACTGCCAACTCTGAAGATAGCATGTTAATTGTGGGTCACTGACTGCCAACTCTGAAGATAGCATGTTAGGTGTGGGTCACTGACTGCCAACTCTGAAGATAGCATGTTAAGTGTGGGTCGCTGACTGCCAACTCTGAAGACAGCATGTTAGGTGTGGGTCACTGACTGCCAAATCTGAAGATAGCATGTTAATTGTGGGTCGCTGATAACCAACTCTGAAGATATTCACATAGCTGTATTCTTCTTCTTCTGCTATGGTCGAGGTTGTTGGTCACATCAGATCCTGATACATATAGTAAAAAAAAACAGCTCTAGACGTGGGTACCCGACTTTTTCTGGAACTAGGAAAGGAAATGTGGCCAGGCGTGATACTGATCATATCACTTTCTAGTGTGTTGACCACATCATCCTCTAGTGTGCTGACCACATCACCCTCTAGTGTGCTGACCACATCACCCTCTAGTGTACTGACCATATCATCCTCTAGTGTGCTGACCTCATCACACTCTAGTGTGCTGATCATATCATCCTCTAGTGTCCTGACCATATCACCCTCTAGTGTGCTGACCATATCACCCTTTAGTGTGCATGACCATATCATCCTCTAGTGTCCTGACCATATCACCCTCTAGTGTGCATGACCATATCACCCTCTAGTGTGCTGACCATATCATCCTCTAGTGTGCTGACCATATCACCCTCTAGTGTGCTGACCATATCACCCTCTAGTGTGCTGAAAATATCACCCTCTGGTGTGCTGACCATATCACCCTCTAGTGTGCTGACCACATCACCCTCTAGTGTGCTGACCATATCATCCTCTAGTTTGCTGACCACATCACCCTCTTAAATCCACGTTCTTAAATCATCAATATCAGCTCCTGTATGCGACTTACATGAACTACAAACATTCCTGGACAGCAGATGTACTGATTTTAAACAGTTACACATTCCATTCTTAACAATCAGTGAAGTTCACAGTTATCTCTTAACCTTAAAAAACAACAATACAACTGGGCTTGATGATATTAGTAATAAGATCTTACGTTATGCTGCACCTGTCATTTCACATACACTAACATATATTTACAACCAGTGCATTGCAAAATGTTATTTTCCTGAGGCTTTTAAAACTGCTAAGGTGTATCCTCGCTTTAAATCTGGCTCATCTAACAATCTTACCAACTATAGACCAATATCCATATTATCGTCATTATCAAAACCACTCGAAAACACATACACAAAATAACTCTACGACACATGCGAGAGAACAATTTACTCATAGACAGTCAGTCAGGCTTTAGACCCAATCATTCCTGCCACACAGCTCTTACCAAAATGACAGAAAACTGGTTAGTAAACATAAATGACGACAGACTATGTGGTGCCATTTTTGTCGACTTTAAAAAGGCATTTGATATGATTGACCACGATATTCTTGTAAGAAAAATAAAGACTTATAGACTGCACCCTGACCTAATAAAATTAATTGCATCGTTTCTGTCAGACAGACAACAGGTAGTATTCTTCAACAATTCTCTATCAAATTCTGCTAAAGTTGACACTGGTGTTCCGCAAGGTTCTATTCTAGGCCCGTTGCTCTTTGCTATCTATATCAATGATCTTCCACTTCATCTTAAACACTCTTCTTGTGACCTTTTTGCCGATGATTGCACAATCTACACCAGTGACTACGATTGTGTTAATCTAGAATCAACTCTTCAGGTCGAGTTATACAATTTAATTGGATGGAGCAAAAATAATGGCATGATTATAAACACCGATAAAACAAAATCAATGCTCATAACAACAAGACAGAAACTACAAAACGCAACAAAAACAACACTTCGGCTCTGTACAGAAACATCACAGATAGAAAACGTTAGCGAGCACAAAACACTAGGTCTATTATTGACCAACATCTGATAAAGGGCAGAATGTCAGACGGGCCTGCGTGCCCAATTCTTAACCCTTTTGAAATAAAGATCAATCAATCAATCAATCAAACCCTCTAGTGTGCTGACCACATCACCCTCTAGTGTGCTGACCATATCATCCTCTAGTGTGCTGACCACATCATCCTCTAGTGTGCTGACCACATCCCCTCTAGTGTGCTGACCATATCACCCTCTAGTGTGCTGACCATATCACCCTCTAGTGTGCTGCCCACATCATCCTCTAGTGTGCTGACCATATCACCCTCAAGTGTGCTGATCATATCACCCTCTAGTGTGCTGACCACATCATTCTCTATTGTGCTGACCATATCATCCTTTATTGTGCTGACCATATCACCCTCTGGTGTGGTGACCATATCACCCTTTAGTGTGCTGAAAATATCACCCTCTGGTGTGCTGACCATATCACCCTCTAGTGTGCTGACCACATCATCCTCTAGTGTGCTGACCACATCATCCTCTAGTGTGCTGACCACATCATCCTCTAGTGTGCTGACCATATCACCCTCTAGTGTGCTGACCACATCATCCTCTAGTGTGCTGACCACATCATCCTCTAGTGTGCTGACCACATCATCCTCTAGTGTCCTGACCATATCACCCTCTAGTGTGCATGACCATATCACCCTCTAGTGTGCTGACCATATCATCCTCTAGTGTCCTGACCTTATCACCCTCTAGTGTGCTGACCATATCACCCTCTAGTGTGCTGAAAATATCACCCTCTGGTGTGCTGACCATATCACCCTCTGGTGTGCTGACCACGTCATCCTCTAGTGTGCTGACCACATCATCCTCTAGTGTGCTGACGACATCATCCTCTAGTGTGCTGACCACATCATCCTCTAGTGTCCTGACCATATCACCCTCTAGTGTGCTTGACCATATCACGCTCTAGTGTGCTGACCATATCATCCTCTAGTGTCCTGACCATATCATCCTCTAGTGTGCTGACCATATCACCCTCTGGTGTGGTGACCATATCACCCTCTCGTGTGCTGACCACATCATCCTCTAGAGTGCTGACCACATCATCCTCTAGTGTGCTGACCATATCACCCTCTAGTGTGCTGACCACATCATCCTTTAGTGTGCTGACCACATCATCCTCTAGTGTGCTGACCACAACATCCTCTAGTGTGCTGACCACATCATCCTCTAGTGTGCTGACTATATCACTCTCTAGTGTGCTGACCATATCACCCTCTAGTGTGCTGACCACATCATCCTCTAGTGTGCTGACCACATCACCCTCTAGTGTGCTGACCATATCACCCTCTAGTGTGCCGACCATATCACCCTCTAGTGTGCTGCCCACATCATCCTCTAGTGTGCTGCCCACATCACCCTCTAGTGTGCTGACCATATCACCCTCAAGTGTGCTGACCATATCACCCTCTAGTGTGCTGACCACATCATCCTCTAGTGTGCTGACCACATCACCCTCTAGTGTGCTGACCATATCACCCTCAAGTGTGCTGACCATATCACCCTCTAGTGTGCTGACCACATCATCCTCTAGTGTGCTGACCATATCACCCTCTAGTGTGCCGACCATATCACCCTCTAGTGTGCTGCCCACATCATCCTCTAGTGTGCTGACCACATCATCCTCTAGTGTGCTGACCATATCACCCTCTAGTGTGCCGACCATATCACCCTCTAGTGTGCTGCCCACATCATCCTCTAGTGTGCTGCCCACATCATCCTCCTTTGTGCTGACCATATCACCCTCAAGTGTGCTGACCATATCACCCTCTAGTGTGCTGACCATATCACCGTCTAGTGTGCCGACCATATCACCCTCTAGTGTGCTGACCACATCATCTTCTAGTGTGCTGACCACATCATTCTCTATTGTGCTGACCATATCACCCTCTGGTGTGCTGACCACATCATCCTCCTTTGTGCTGACCATATCACCCTCTAGTGTGCTGACCATATCACCCTCTAGTGTGCTGACCACATCATTCTCTATTGTGCTGACCATATCACCCTCTAATGTGCTGACCACAAGATCCTCTAGTGTGCTGACCACATCATTCTCTATTGTGCTGACCATATCATCCTCTATTGTGCTGACCACTTCATCCTCCTTTGTGCTGGCCATATCACCCTCTAGTGTGCTGACCATATCATCCTCCTTTGTGCTGACCATATAACCTTCTAGTGTGCTGACCACATCATCCTCTAGTGTGTTGACCACATCATCCTCTAGTGTGCTGACCACATCATCCTATAGTGTGCTGACAGATCAAGGAAGGTACATATTCCTATGTGCCTTTAATGCATCACAGGGTTACCTTTACCTTATTCTGGTTACAGAAGCTGTTTATTTAATATTTGCTTATCTTGCTCACATTCTTAATGTTGAAGAAGGTTGGCTAGGAAGGAAGATTAAACAGAGAAAACTTAAATATTTTGGAAATATTAAACGTCATGATAATTTACAGAAGACAGTCTTGGAAAGGTACATAATGGGAAAAAGAAAGAGAGGAAGACCAAGGCGAAGATAACTGCAAGACATCGTCGATGATCTGCTAATTGACGCATCAGCAGCAGGGCATGTTGCTCACAACCGAGAGGTCTACAGGAGTGCTGTTAAGGAGGCAAAGTTCCGCAAGGGACTGACTGACTGTTCACATTATACGTTCAAAGAACTGTAGCATAAAAGTGTCAGCTTAAAAAGCTCTCATATGACACTAAATGGCAATAACCCTTCTCAGATTTCGGTGCGACACGATGAACAAAAATTCGATGTGTTGTTAAAGATTGTCTCCCTCTTCTAATCATTATCTTAGTCCTTAAGAAAAAGAAGGAGGAGGAGAGAAAGAAGGAGGAGGAGAGAAGAGGAAGAAAAAGAAGGAAGAAAAGGAGGAGAGGGAAAAGGGGGAGGAGGAGGAGGAGAGAAAGAAGGAGGAGGAGGAGAGAAAGAAGGAAGAGGAGAGAAAGAAGGAGGAGGAGGAGAGAAAGAAGGAAGAGGAGAGAAAGAAGGAGGAGGAGGAGAGAAAGAAGGAGGAGGGGAGAGAAAGAAGGAGGAGGAGGAGAGATGAGGAAGAAGAAGAATGAAGAAAAGGAAGAGAGAAAGAAGGAGGAGGAGAAGGATAGAAGAGGAAGAAAAAGAAGGAAGAAAAGGAGGAGAGAAAGAAGGATGAGGAGAGAAGAGGAAGAAGAAGAATGAAGAAAAAGAGAAAAGAAGGAAGGAGGGGGAGAAGAAGAGAAAGAAGAGGGAGGAGGAGGAGAGAAAGAAGGAAGAGGAGGAGGAGAGAAGAGGATGAAAAAGAAGGAAGAAAAGGAGGAGAGAAAGAAGGATGAGGAGGAGAGAAAGAAGGAGGATGAGGAGAAAAAGAAGGAGGAGGAGGAAGAGAGAAAGAAGGAGGAGAGAAAGAAGGAGGAGGAGAGAAAGAAGGAGGAGGAGAGAAAGAAGGAAGAGGAGAGAAAGAGAGGAGGAAGAGGGGAGAAAGAAAGAGGAGGAGAGAAGAGGAAGAAAAGAAGGAGAGAAAGAAGAAGGAGGAGGAGGAGAGAGAAAGAAGGAGGAGAAGAGGAAGAAGGAGGAGAGGAAGAAGAAGAGTATATAGAACTTTCAGTTAGCTGGCTATGTGTAACTTGGTTTGACACAGTTTTATTCTTCCTTTGTGAACTAAATTCTATTCAAAGACTCCTTTCTCAAGACGGAAAACTCTAGAAACATGATTCGCTCCCGGCAGTGGAGCAAGATATGTGCTTAAAATGCATCTGTTTTGTCGCGAGCAATAAAAGCCACCCTAACATACGTTTCTATAACTGTTCTTGAATTTCTATAGTTGTTTAATATTCTTTCTCCTGATCAGTGGTTGGTCCACGGGTCCCACAGCTTATCCTTATCTGCGTCATCTAGAGAGTTTGTGTTTACTTTACAGACTTTGTTGAAAAGCGAGAGAAAAACTGAATCAATATGTTAGAACCTGCTCCAGCGAAATCTTTGTTTTCGTAACAGCTGCTCTACTGTCAGCAGAAGTGTACCCAGAAAGTCATACAGAGCACATGTTATAAGTTATCCTTTTACGTAAATATTTTTCCAAAGTCACACTAAGTTTTATCTCCTCAGTTTTTTCTTCTTCTGTTAGTTTAGACGCGTTTTCCTGAATAGAAAGTAGAGGGTTCTGTTGCTACCGTTTCTGTCTGACCATGCTGGCACCAGTGTATCATGATTTTAACTGCAATCTATATAGACCATCAGAACACTTAAGGACAGTGGCGTATCAATGAGAAGACAAGGTGGGTGAGTGCCCCGGCTCCACGTTAGTGGGAAGTTAGAGGGGTCCAAAGCCGGGGTATTGTTTTTTTTTTCTTCATTAGCTTTGCTATATTCTTTTTTTAACACCGTTATAAATAAGTTAGTTACATAAAGAAATAGAACGCAATTTTTGGTTCTTTGAAAGAGGTTGGGGGGGGGAGGAGTGGATAATTTATCTGTCTCTCTCCATGCATCGACATCCATCGGTACGCCACTGCTTTGGAACCTTTCATAATACACTTTGTCTATAGCCGTTGAAGTTTTTCCTTTTGCTTTAAAATCAGGGCACATTATAGAAAACTATAACAGATCTTACTTCAGATCAGGATGCATTATAGAAAGCTACAACAAATCTTACTTAAAAATCAGGATGCACTATAGAAAACTACAACAAGTCTTACTTTAAAAACAGGGCATATTATAGAAAATTACAACAAAGCTTACTTAAAGTTTGAAAACATTTTGTTTAATCTTTCTCTGTCACAGAACATTAGAAAATAAATATCAAAACCTTGCTATAACTCTCTTGTTATATGTACATGAAGACCAGTTAGGGACCAGAATGTAAGCAACAGACATGCTTCATCTTAAGAATGTTTTCAGTACTTCTGATGGACACCATAACAAACTTAGGAATTTCTGACAAATGCAAATAA
This sequence comes from Achatina immaculata, assembly GCA_009760885.1. Taxonomy (NCBI): domain Eukaryota; kingdom Metazoa; phylum Mollusca; class Gastropoda; order Stylommatophora; family Achatinidae; genus Lissachatina; species Lissachatina immaculata. The sequence goes on from CM019710.1 coordinate 1,227,594, forward strand.
TTTATTTTCTAAATAAAAAGCTACATATATCAGGTAGTCAAGAAACAAAGAAGAAACATGGAAAATTGGTAGACAACAGACACTAGAGATATTTGAAAAGAAAATAAACAACATTCAGTATAAAAATAATTTTAAAAACCAGGCAATCAATATTCACCACAGTAATATAAGAAGATGGTAGGAAACATTCACACAGCAATGTAAGAAGATGGTAGGCAACATTCACTACTGTAATATAAGAAGATGGTAGGCAACATTCACTACTGTAATATAAGAAGATGGTAGGCAACATTCACTACTGTAATATAAGAAGATGGTAGGCAACATTCACTACTGTAATATAAGAAGATGGTAGGCAACATTCACTACTGTAATATAAGAAGATGGTAGGCAACATTCACTACTGTAAAATAAGAAGATGGTAGGCAACATTCACCACTGTAATATAAGAAGATGGTAGGCAACATTCACTACTGTAATATAAGAAGATGGTAGGCAACATTCACTATAATAATATAAGAAGACGGTAGGCAACATTCACTACTGTAATATAAGAAGATGGTAGGCAACATTCACTATTGTAATATAAGAAGATGGTAAGCAACATTCACTAAAGTAATTTAAGACGATGATAGGCAACATTCACTAAAGTAATATAAGAAAATGGCAGATAACGTCCACTAACGATGATGGTTGGCAACATTCACTAGATAATTATAAAAAAGAAAAGACAAACAAAATTCACTACAGAGAAATTTATGAATAAAAAGCGACTTTTACAAAAATTGATTCGCTTTTATTATTAGATTCAATATATCTACGGGATAAAATGGAAACAAAATTGTGCTGAATATTAGTAAATAAATGGATATAATCAATATGAAGCTCTTTAACCACCAAAGTAATATACAGCAATGTACAATTTGGCGAAGAGGATAAAGTGATAGACCCATCTCATAGCACGAATTCGAGGCTAAAAAAAAAAAATCTAGTCTGTACGTAAAAACTCCAGAAACATGATCTCTTGACGGCAGACATCAGTCAACGCAGAGAAGTTCCGTGCTGAAAACCATACCGGCGTATAATAATAATAATAATAATAATCAATTATAGCAATATCCAAGGCTACAGTAAATGTGAGCAACAAATTACAAACATGCTTTACATGCAGCCCTTACGTATAACAAACAACATTTACATACAACAGTCAGTATTTATGTGCAACAGAGCGGTAGATTTAGGACAGAATTCCAGCTAATGCCTTGCTCTGAGCCAAGAAAGACTGTTTTGATGAAGGGCCAGGAAGACTACTCTGTTTTGAGGAAGGGCCAAGAAGACGACCTAGTTTTGAGGAAGGGCACGGAAGACTACTCTGTTTTGAGAAAGGGCACAGAAGACTACTTTGTTTTGATGAAGGACACGGAAGACTACTCTTTTTTTGAGAAAGGGCACAGAAGACTACTCTGTTTTGATGAAGGACACCGAAGACTACTCTGTTTTGAGGAAGCGCCAGGAAGACTACTCAATTTTGAGGAAGGGCACGGAAGACTACTCAGTTTTGAGGAAGGGCACGGAAGACTACTCAGTTTTTTAGGAAGAGCACGGAAGACTACTCAATTTTGAGGAAGGGCACGGAAGACTACTCAGTTTTGAGGAAGGGCACTGAAGACTACTCTGTTTTAGAGAAGGGCTTCGAAGACTACTCTGCTTTGAGGAAGGGCTCTACAGACTACTTTGCTTTGAGGAAGGGCCCTGCAGACTACTCTGTTTTGAGAACTGCCCGGAAAACTACTCTGTTTTGAGGAAGGGCACGGAAGACTACTCTGTTTTGAGAAAGGGCACGGAAGACTACTCTGTTTTGATGAAGGGCACGGAAGACTACTATGTTTTGAGGAAGGGCACGGAAGAATACTCTGTTTTGATGAAGGGCACGGAAGACTACTATGTTTTGAGGAAGGGCACGGAAGACTACTCTGTTTTGAGGAAGGGCACGGAAGACTACTCTGTTTTGATGAAGGGCACGGAAGACTACTCTGTTTTGATGAAGGGCACGGAAGACTACTCTGTTTTGATGAAGAGCACGGAAGACTACTCTATTTCTAGGATAGGCCCGGTGGACTTTTGGCGGGCCCGCAGTGAGTGAAAGCAAAATTGTAATCAATGTGGTAAACCTGGGAGAAAAGGCGGGGGGGGGGGGTTGAGGGAATAGTTTTGTACCAGCTTCCACGACTACTCTCAGAGATCCTGGAAACAGACAGCACTTAAGTACATCAGACAGCACTTAAATACATCAGACAGCACTTAAGTACATCAGACAGCACTTAAGTACATCAGACAGCACTTATGTTCATCAGGCAGCACTTATATACATCAGGCAGTACTTATATGCATTTACAACAATTCCATACATCAAACAACAATCATGTACATCAGACAACATTTACGTACGACCGAGAATATTTATATACAACAGAATTAAATAAGATCATTTTTCACACTGCAGACACCATCAGAGTCTATAGATTCCATCAGAGTCTACAGATACCATCAGAGTCTACAGATACCATCAGAGTCTACAGATACCATCAGAGTCTATAGATACAATCAGAATCTACAGATATCATCAGAATCTATAGATACCATCAGAGTCTACAGATACCATCAGAGTCTACAGATACCATCAGAGTCTATAGATACCATCAGAATCTATGTCCTGTAGAATTTACATGCTGTAGGGGCGTGACATGTTAGTGCCTTCACATATCTAGATCACTACAGCACTTCAGGCAGTGGTACCACGACCTGTTCTCGCTGCCTTTGTTTTTCTAGCAAGACCCAGGGACCCATTCTTTGAGGATGTGTTCACTCCTGTGCGGATCAGTCCGAAAAAAATATCCACCGCCCACCAAGTGCGAAATCAAACCAGGGGCCATCTGATCGAGAGGCAAGTACACTGACCACTACACCACCGTGGGAAACAGATATCATCAACGGCAGATGATGTGAAATAATAATGTTTCATGAACGTCATCAAAACAGAGAAAAAGCTTTATACTCTCATCTCTTGTGGGGACAGATACCTGGTCCATGCTCCCAGGTCCCCGCTGCTTGACTTCAGTTCGTGTGATACATATGTGATATATTACAGTACAGCTACGTTAAAAAATGATTTCCTTACATCCATCTATAGTGTTCCTGTCATCATAATAGCATTCAGTGCCATCCAGAAAGTATGGTATACCGAGCTAATACTTTACGTCAAATGCATAACATTTTAATCTTGGTTATTCATAATGTTCTTGTTTAGCTTCATATTTTTTTTCAATGGACCAGATTACCTGCTAGAGAAAAGTGTTAGTTATTGTTTCTACAGGTGAAATGATAATTATTTTTGTAAGTGAATGAACGAATGAACTTTATTTTTCAAGGGTGAAGAATTGGGCATGTAGAACCATAAGACGTTCTGCCCTTCTTCATTCAATTTTCACTGCTTCGCAGACATTCAGTTTAGTACAAACAGAAACAATTTTTTTTAATTAGAAAGAAAATTGTAATGTGAAGAAATTGATACTTTCAACCTTTTATTCACCCATTCAACTTCTAATCCTAAAATTCAACCTCCAATCCACACATTGAACTTCTAATCCACCCATTCAACCTCTAACCACACATTCAACCTCTAACCACACATTCAACCTCTAACCACACATTCAACCTCTATTCCACACATTCAACCTCTAATCCACACATTCAACCTTTTATCCACACATTGAACATCTAATCCACACAATCATCCTCAAATCCACACATTCAACTTCTAATCCATACGGATTTATTGAAAAGAATTTGCTGAAATCTATTCATTCACTCATTTGCATGTCCATTGCGGAATTTTGCCTTCCTAACAGATCTCCTGTAGGCCTCTCGGTTGTGAGCAAGATGCCCTGCTGCTGATGCATCCATTAGCAGATCATCAACGATGCCTTGCAGCCATCTTCGCCTTGGTCTTCCTCTCTTTCTTTTTCCAAATTTTACCATTCCAATATGGTCTTCTCTAAATTATCATGATGTTTAATGTGTCCAAAATATTTTAGTTTTCTCTCTTTAAGCCTCTTTACTAGCCAGCCTTCTTCAATATTAAGTTATTGTAATATGGATATCTATTTTACTGTTTGAGTTTCTTGGTATATTTCCAGAAGATAGTTTACTATTGCTTTTCTTCCGGGCAGTGACTGTACTAGTCAGTGACCATAGCCATTGTCCCTGCATTGAGATCATCTGCCTACCATCATAGAATGGTGACCATAACCAACATTATCTGTCGGCTGCTCTCCAATTCCATCCACCACCTGCTCTCACGGCTTCACATCACCCTGATCTGGGGGGGGGGGGGCTATACGGGTACTCCACTTTGCTCAAGGGTGTCCCGTAGACAGACGGAGGTAAGGAGGCGTCTTACTTGTCCTTTGATAGGGAACACCCCTACCCCGGTAACCTATTATTATGAAATCTGTTGTGAGAAAATAATGGGCACTAACTTAAGTTCCGACAAGTGGTCCAAACAATAAATCTGTAGTTTTTTCCCCTCGATCATAAATTTCATTCCATTAGCTGCTTATAAAATTTCACGTCTTTTATTATTTTATTTTGTCTTACTTTTACCGTAGCAGCTGTCTCTAAAAATCAACGCTTGAAACGCTTTACAGACTTTGTTGAAATGCGAGAGAAAAACTGAATCAGTGTGTTAGAACCTGCTCCAGCCTAATTTTTTTTCATAATAGCTTGCCCTACTATCAGCAGAAGTGTACCCAGAAAGTCATACAGAGCACATGTTATAAGTTATCCTTTTACGTAAACATTTTCCCAAAGTCATAGTAAGTTTTATCTCCTCAGTTTTTTTCTTCTTCTGTTAGTCTGAATGAAGACGCGTTTTCCTGAATAGAAAGTAGAGGGTTTTGTTACTACCGTTTCTGTCTGACCATGCTGGCACCAGTGTATCATGATTTTAACTGCAATCTAAATAGACCATCAGAACACTTACGGACAGTGGCGTATCAATGAGAAGACAAGGTGGGTGAGTGCCCCGGCTCCACGTTAGTGGGAAGTTAGAGGGCTGCCAAAGCCGTGGTATTGTTTTTTTTTTCTTCATTAGCTTTGCTACATTCTTTTTTT
>CM019710.1:1232865-1257245 GCA_009760885.1 Achatina immaculata
TATGATCCAAATTATAATAATATAAAGGTAAAGGTAATCCTGTCATGCCATAGAGGTACATAGGGATATGGTGTTAGTGCCCATATTTTCCTTGACCTGTCAGCACACTATAGGGGGATATTGTCAGTATCACGCCCGGCTGCCTTTCCTTTCCCAACTCCGGAAGAAGTCGGGTACCCATTTCTACAGCTGGGTGACTGGGGTGCCTCTGGCCGCATTCGAACTTATGAACTTCGCCATGAGAGGCCAGTGCACTAAACACTTCGCCGCTCAGACACCCACATATATATTCTTGATAAATTTATGCAAAAATTATAAGTTATGGCTATGAGTTATGTGTAAAGAATGTAACATGAATCAAGGTGGTTATATTTGTGTATAAATAATTCATACAATAATCATATGTTTATGTCACCCATTAAAAAAAAAAACAACAAAATATACACAAAATGGTCCTATGGTATCTGTCAATTTATCAAAGCTTTCATCCAGGCTGATATTAACATTATGATGTGATAGCTGTTTAAATTGTTGTAAATGCTAAAAATAGTATCACATCATTTATTGTTAAAACACGACAGTCATAATGAATGATAACAAAGAGTGTTTGTGTGTCACAGGTGTTATCTGGCAGTCTACTCACTTCTTAACTCTCACCAACAGTGAACTTTAACCTACACAATGCTGTTTTTATGTCCCCTTTAGAGTTTCACGTCGTCGACCTCTTTTTTTTTTTTTTCTGTTGTGTTCCACTTGATAGCTTGTTTTGGGATTCCCTGATTGTTTATTCTCATCATGTGACCAACATATGTCCATTTTCTTTTTCTGATCACCCATGAGACAGGTTCTTGTTTGCTTATCCGTCTTATCTCTGCGTTGTTCTTGAATTCGTTCCACTGTATACCGACTATTTTCCTTAAGCATTTCTCTTCAAAAGAGTCTAATTTCTTGTCTATTTCTTTAGCTGTTTTCCAGCTTTCACATGCATAAATGAGGGTGGATATTACATTTGAATTGAATAATCTTAACCTGCTTTTTGTGAATATAAATTTTTGAATGGCATATGTTCTCAAGAATCTTGAAGGTCAATGATGCTTTTGCAATTTGAATTTTAACTTCCTTTCTGGTGTCACCATCCTGGTCTATGTAGCTGCCGAGATATGCAAATCAGTTTACTTCTTCAGCAGCTGTTCCCTCTATGCATATTTGATAATATTTTTATGATATCTGATACAGAGCTGTATTTCTGCACTGCCTGTTGAAAGTGCTTATATCCTGCGGTGTCTCTGCTGTTCGATTGAGTGTGGTGCGAATAGAAACACAAATGTGTCAAATAAGCAACAGTGTTGTCACTGCTTTCAAGAAGGAGGTTGGTTCTGTGTGTCAAGTTACTAAGTTTAGAGCTATGGCACCACTGTGAGCTGTGAACTTCGTATGGACAGTGTTGATGGTTCTTACTTATGTCTATTTGGCCAATGGTAAACTGCGATGGACTTTGTGTGTCCTGATTTGGCTTGGCGCCTTAGCTATGAAGTTCACACCATGAGCAACGCTGACTATTTTCACATTTGAACTGTTGTAGTTCCTGAAATGGTGCTCTCACTGGGTGGCTCATCATCAAGGACTGATGTGAAGGACCATCGATGAACATTTTGTGTGATATTCACTGGCACAGGCAGTGCAGCAATTATGAATTCTGAATATAAACACAGAAACATGAATATAAAGAAGAATAATTCCTAACTGTCTTCACAGAACTTTGAAATCTAATCTCTGGTAAGGATAAATACTTAAATCCCATCTTTGATTATGGCAGCAAGTCGGATGACACCACCACTGTAGCCACCATGACGGATAGCCAATGAGACTGCTGTTTGTGGGTGATAAGAAGAAAAAAACATTACCTATTTAGTTATCATCATTATCATCATCATCATCATTACTGAACTCCAGACAAATCTCTGATCTCCTTTCAGCATTCAGCAACTGATGACACCAGTTTTATGCTGACTCACAGTTCTCTTTGTAAAACAAGACAAACAAATACAACAAAGTCTAGTGTGATCAAAATTCAGGCCACGGACGCCAATACTTTGGAAAAGTTTCATATCTTTGTGGTAGCTATGTCATTTCAATGCAAAAGAATTTGTTTTTTAAAGAAAATGTGGGTAACCTTTAATGAATAAACACTACACTATGCTAAAAAAAATACACAGTACAGACTTGGTGAATTTTCAAACTGACAATAATGTAATTACATTTTTAAATGTGAAAAATGTTCCTTCATCCATGCAGGATTTGCCGAAACATCAGATTTTAAACATTCCACAGTGGAAAAAAACAAAACATTGAGATTTTGTCATGGACTCCTGGTCCGTATACCACCAATTGGGAAACACTGTCCTAGGCTAATGAAGTCACATAATGATGAAGGAAGTACTTCTATGTTAGCCAGGCATCTCTTATGCCACTGCAGTCACATAACGATGAAGCAAGTACTTCTATGTTGGTCAAGCATCTTCTAGCCTACTGTAGTCACATAATGATGAAGCAAGTACCTCTATGTTAGTCAGGCATCTCCTAGGCTATTAAAGTCACATCTATTTCATACATACTGTAACTGGTCCTTGACATAAGCTGTAAAAAAAGTAAAGTAATCCTGTTGTGCCATGGAGACATGATGTTAGTGCCCATATTTTTCTTGACCTGTCAGGGTGAGTGGTCAGCATAACACCTTTCTTCCCTGCCTCTAGATCAAGCCAGGTACACATTTCTACAGCCTGGGTGACTGGTGTGCCTCCAGCCATATTTAAACCATCAACTTTCAACTTGAAAAACTACCATATACTGTATCTTTAATGTATGTCAGCTGTACTTCTGTCTATGCTAGTTGCTCCCTAAATGCACATTAGCTGACCATCGGTGTATGTTAGTAGGCCATAAAAATAATCTATTCTGGGATGTGTTGCATCTTCATTTTGACAAAAATGATCATTTGCAAATAAATAATTCAGAATGACCAAATTCAATATCACAAATACAATTTTAAAAACTATGACATTGATAAATATATCTTGAACTGATAATCTGTTGAATGTGCCTCACATATTTTATAGCACTCAAGCTAGCAACAAATCCTAAGCTTGGCTCCTTCATCAGACTAGACCTGTAAGCTGTGTACAAATGCTGATTGAGAAGTAGTAGTAGAAGTATAATAGGCCAAGCAAAGACTGCATTTCAGAGAATGAGAAACATATTAGCTAACACATCTTTATCAATGAATGTTAGAAAACGAGTCCTAAAATGCTATATTGAACCTATCTTGTTATATGGAAGTGAATCATGGACAATATGCAAGTCTGCACAAAAATCATTGGAAGCAGCAGAAATGTGGTTTATTAGAAGAATGTTGCGAATCCCCTGGACAGCAAAAATAACTAATGAAGAATGTATGAGAAGAGCTGGAGACACAAAAAAACCTTGTCAAAAAGATAAGAGAGAGACAATGTACTTTCACAGGACACGCAATGAGAAGAGGGGGCATTGAAAATATTATAACAACAGGAAAAATAGAAGGAAGAAGATCAAGAGGAAGACCAAGAGAAATGATACTGCACAGTCTGACGGGATGGTGTGAGAGGAGATCACCAACAGAACTGATGGCCTGCATGAAGGATCGGGTACTCTGGAGAAGGATAATAGCCAATGCCAGTCAGCACAGCACATGATGATGATGATGATGAGTAGAAGTAGTAGTAGTAGTATTAGTAGTAGTAGTAGCAGTAACAGTAGTAGTAGTAGTAGTAGTAGTTAGTAGTAGTATTAGTTAGTAGTTAGTAGAAGTAGTAGTAGTAGTATTAGTTAGTAGTAGTAGTAGTTAGTAGTAGTAGTAGTATTATTTAGTTGTAGTAGTAGTATTAGTACTAGTAGTATTAGTAAGTAGTAGTAGTAGTAGTAGTTAGTTAGTAGTAGTAGTATTAGTAGTAGTAGTATTAGTAGTAGTAGTAGTAGTATAGTAGTAGTAGTATTAGTTAGTTGTAGTAGTAGTAGCAGTAATATTAGTAGTATTAGTAGCTGTAGTAGTATTAGTTTGTAGTAGTAGTATTAGTAGTATTATTAGTTAGTAGTAGTAGTTAGTAGTAGAGTAGTAGTAGTATTAGTAGTATTATTTAGTTGTAGTAGTAGTAGTAGTAATAGTGTTAGTAGTATTAGTAGCTGTAGTAGTATTATTAGTTAGTAGTAGTATTATTAGTTAGTAGTAGTTAGTAGTAGTAGTAAGTAGTAGTAGTAGTATTAGTAGTATTATTTAGTTGTAGTAGTAGTAGTATTAGTGTAGTAGTATTAGTAGTAGTAGTATTAGTTAGTAGTAGTTAGTTAGTAGTAGTTAGTAGTAGTTAGTAGTAGTAGTAGTAGTTAGTAGTAGTAGTATTAGTTGTAGTAGTAGTAGTATTAGTAGCTGTAGTAGTATTAGTTAGTAGTTAGTAGTAGTAGTACTTAGTAGTAGTAGTAGTAGAAGTAGTAGTAGTAGTAGTAGTAGATGAATCTAATGAACAGAAAAGTGACATATCAAAACCACTAACAACCTTGACTTACCTGCCCACCACATCTACTATCCAAGCCTGCATCAATCAATCCCACTGATACCACATCTCAACAGTAGTGACACAGATCTCTGAGGCCACTGTGGTCTGCCTTGCCCAGCTGCTCTCTTACCATCTCCAATCTAAAAAATGGTAATAAAGGGAGGTAATAAGGAATAAAGATGCTGTCCCATTTGGTAGTCAGTGACTAATAGCTGACATGCTAACATCAGGACTGGTGAACCATAGCTGACATACTAACATCAAGACTGGTGACTCATAGCTGACATACTAACATCAGGACTGGCAAACCATAGCTGACAAACTAACATCAAGACTGGTGACTCATAGCTGAAATACTAACATCAAGACTGGTGAACAATAGCTGAAATATTAACATCAAGACTGGTGAACCATAGCTGAAATACTAACATCAAGACTGGTGAACCATAGCTGAAATACTAACATCAAGACTGGTGACTCATAGCTGACATACTAACATCAAGATTGGTGGACTCATAGCTGACATACTAACACCAATATTGGTGAACCATAGCTGACATACTAACATCAAGCCTGGTAACTCATTGATGACATACTAACATGACTGGTAAACAATAGATGACATACTAACATCAGGACTGGTGAATCATTGCTGACATACTAACATGAATGGTAAACAATAGCTGACATACTAACATTAGGACTGGCGAACCATAGCTGACATACCAACATCTGGACTCATGAACCATAGCTGACCAAGACCCTGTCCCACCTCTCTGTTGCTACCATCACTAACAGATTATAGCATGTCTAACATGGCAGGGATAGCCATACTCCTCATGGTGATGGACCCTGCTAAAGAACTATTCAACACCCTCCCTTTTTAGTTCCACTCCAGGGACTGACAAAAAAATAATTAGCTATCGAAATCAACTCCCAATTTACCAGCTTGATGTGCCTCAACATCTTCACAACACTGGCTGCAAAAGAACACCAGCTCAAGGTTCCTGGGAGACAAAAGAAGAGGCACCTAGATAATGTGGAAGGTTGCCAAGTGGTCACTGTGGTGAACAGCATCTCCCATTTGCACTTCATAATCCACCTCAGTAACAACAAACTGTCTACTTCTGATTAAGAAAAAATATCTTGAAAACTATGCTACAACACTGTGGCATTATGTACACAAGATTATCCATTTCACTTTATTCATTTGCTTGTCCCATGCAGAACTGTGCCTCCCAAACAGCACTCCTGTAGGCCTCTCGGTTGTCAGCAAGATGGCCTGCCTCTGTTGCATCCATTTGCAGATCGTCAATGAAATCTTGCAGGCATCTTCATTTTGGTCTTCCTCTCTTTCTTTTTCCCAATATGTATCTTTCCAATACGGTCTTTTCTAAATTATCATGATGTTTAATGTGTCCAAAATAGTTCAGTTTTCTGTCTTTAATCCTCTTTACTGGCCAGCCTTCTTGAATATTAAGCTCTTGTAGTATAGATATATTTGTTCTTTTTTGTGTCCACGATATTTGGAGAACTCTTCTGTAGCACTTACATTCAAAGGCATTTAAGTGTTTCTCACCTGTTTTGTTAATTGTCCAGGTCTCACAGGCATATGTTGCGATTGGAAAGATGATCTTATTTTTGTGGTTCTGTCTGCTCCTCTCCACAGAAGATTATCCACACAACATATATCCCAAGCTAGAACATGGGATGCAGGAGGATAAAGCAGATTACTCTGGTGATTTTCTGTGTGTAGAATGTAAACTGTAGATGTACTGCTGTTCATTTCTGTGTATATTTCCACTATTGTCCACTGGAATAATGTTCCTTCTTACATTACTACTCTATGTTGTTTTGCATCTGTTTTGTTACTCACTTCACAGACTTACTTGCTGCCAGGTTCATTCTCTCTCAGTGGAAATAGTAATACAGAAGCAGTAACTTTACAGCTGAAATGACTTTAATGATGCATGAGGTGACGATGAGCGAAATGACGAGAAAAACAAAGGTATCAACAAAATCCATGGACACAAGACTGGACATCTTCACGATATATGTTCCCGGCAGACTAATGTCACCATCAGAACAACCTAATACACTCTGTTCTACATCTGTTTCACTAAACAACATTTCTGACAGCCTAATCTACGTCTATCTCAGACGATACACAAAACACACCTGTCCCTCAGTCATATGATTTTTCTCTCACTTGACCTTTTTCCTATCATTCCCCATCCGTCACCCTCGTGCAAACCTGAGACAAGGAGATGGACTCTACTCACAAACAGCTGATTACTTTAGAAGATAACTCATTTTATACAAATGTTCCAATTCTCAGATGAGTTATCTATCTTACATCCAAACATTCAATATACTGCTATAAGGAGAGCAAGCAGAAGATATACGTTAAGTAATCTTTCTGTTCAAATGATGCTCACTTCAGTGGTTCCCAAAATTGTTACGGTCAAGGATGCACAAAGTTAATAATAATTTACTACGGACCTCCCTATACAGTCTCTCTAAACTCCCCTTGACACTATGTACACATTTAAAATCACATGTTTTTAGTTTTACATAAAGTCTAGTCTTGTTATGTGGACCACTACCTGACCCTTTGTATCCCAAAGTTTGGGAACCACTGCTACAGTTTGTGTGGAAATAAATGGACCATACTGCACAGTATATAATCTAAATGCATTCAGACCTATGTTAAGAACAAAACACAACAGTCTACTGTACCTGAGAGAGAGTTCATGCGCTGCCTGATTTAGGCTGATGATGATCTGTGTGTCCGCAACAGACCCTGAGTGCTTGTGACAGACACTGAACACCAGAAGTAGATGTTATGTTGTTCATGACCTTTGCCAGTTTCAGCCAGGCTCAGATGCAAATGTAAGGTCTGAAAGTGGAGAGTACTGAAAATTGATGTACTACATCAGATTTATTGTTGATGTATCATATCAACAATTTGTTTGAAAACATCAAATATATATCCATACTTACTTACATCCTTCCAGTGCCCCTAAATGGTCACATAGGGCCCGCATAGTAAAGAGAATTAAATAGAGAAAACTTAAATATTTTGGATGCGTTAAAAGTCATGATAATTTAGACAGGACCATCTTGGAAAGGTACATAATAGGAAAAAGTGGTGTTTCTGTTTCTGTTTCTTCTGCTTTCAACATCTCAGCAGTCACTTTTATGATCATGCGTGGTAAGGTACAGTGGTCCTATTCTTTACAGATCCCAGGACCACACGGGAGGATGTTCGTATATCTTATCTTATCTTATATCCTTCCCGTGCCGTTAAACGTCACATAGGGCTTGCAAAGTAGTTCGCCAATTTTTCCTGTCTTCGGCGAGTCTTTCAACCTCATCAAAGGATTTTATACCTGTTAATTTGGCCTCTCTTAATAATGTCCTCTTCAGAGTTTCACGCGGTCTGCCTCTTTTTCTTTGGCTTGTTGTGTTCCATTTGATAGCTTGTTTTAGGATTCTCTGATCATTTCTTCTCATCAAGTGACCAACATATGCCCATCTCCTTTTCCTGATCACCCATGAGACTGGTTGTGGTTCAGTCATCTGTCTTATCTCTGCATTGTTCTTGAATTCGTTCCACTTGATGCCGAGTATTTTCCTTAGGCATTTGTTTTCAAAAGAGACTCATTTCTTTTCTATTTCTTTAGTTGTTTTCCAGCTTTCGCATGAATAAATGAGGGTGGATATTACATTTGAATTGAATAGTCTTAACTTAGTATATACTACAAGTTCGTACATACTACAAGTCAAATCACGCTTCTCTATATGCTAACATCTCTATACACTTAGAAACCAGCTCTTACTATCAAGGATGGCGTCAAGTTCCGGATCAACGTTACTGGAACTTTCTGTCGAGGACTCTGAAGCAACGCTGTCTACAGAATAGCTTCGATCATCAGAATATTTTGCATCCTCACCTTTGGACGCCATTCTGATCGAAATGTCAAATGTTTCGTACGTAAACGTTTTCGCTGTTTTAATTATTTTTATTTCAATTTGTATACCGAGGCCGGCTCTACCAATAGTGCATCATGTGCATTTGCAAACGACGGGGGACAGCAAATTAGGAGAATTGGGATGAACATGCAAGCAAAATAAAGTAATGTGATTTATTTTCCTTAAAATACATGTTCGTTTATTCGCTAACCCATTGGTCGACCCGACATTATTCTGGGAAGAGGATTCAAAATGAACTGATTTCTACCTTCTCTGTGACCATTAGAAAAAGAAATAGTTCCTACGGTACAGGTTTGTAGATATTTTTTAATGAGTAGTTCCAAAAACAAAGCGAAGATGGCTGCAAGACATCGTTGATGATTTGCAAATGGATGCACCAGCAGAATGCCATCTTGCTCATAACCGAGAGGCCTACAGTAGTGCTGTTTGGGACGCAAAGTTCCGCAAGGGACATGCAAATGAATGAATGAATGCTGCGGAATTCTTTCTTTTAAAAACAAAACAAAACAAACAAACAAAAAAAAAACAAAAGTGGTAATGCGCCTCCAGCTCTGGATGCCTTCCCCGCCCAACGCTGAGTGCGGTCACAAGCACCAGGACGCGTGAAGCAACAACGGGCTGGACTGTGAGCAAGTGCCGAGACACTAGGAGCCACTCCAGTCACATGATGATGTTTTGTTAACACATCACCTACCTTACCACCCCCAGCGTGATAACCCTCGACCCGTGTGTTATGGGAGGAACCTCGCGCGACCCAAAGCTTTACAAGTCAACCAGGCTCTAGTTGACTCTGCGAGGACCTTGACTCAGGTGAGTCTTAACACGATATGGGTTATATGCCGGTAACCAACCGGGTTTCCCCGAGAAGGCTGAATACTTTGTACACTGACTTGCTTATATATAGCACTATTTGCTTGTGTTTTATGTTATTGGTGGGGTTACAATCAATATAGTCAAATATTTCACTTGTTAAAACGTGTTCAAAATCACCAAATTTATTTCAAAGTTAGTGTTCTATTGCGATAGTTCTTATACAACCGAATTAGCAATAGTCATAAAGATATGCATATTATTACACAAAGTTTGATGCAATACATATCGGCGCTCTTCAACGGGCTTAATAACTCTAACAAAAAAGGTACGATTACTCTTATAATTTTGTGAACTCTATTCAATTGTGTGTTCATGAGAATGTGTCATATTTGTAGTTTACATCCCCGTCTTTGACGCTGAAAACTGGTGTATTAGTCTTTTTTAACACTCCCATTATTTCTACCCAATACGTGACAAGAAAAAAAAATACAAGTTGTTATAAAAAATACAAATATAAAATATGGCTGACATAATGAGCTCAGATTTCATTTACACTATTTTTACGATTTCAAAGCACATGGCAAAACTGAACACACTTTATCTTTCGTCTGCTCTCAGTCCTTTATTTTAAATACTGCCATAAACAAGGTAGAAGCTTCACGCCATGTATGAAAAATAAAATCATGGATATTAAAACATCGTATTTATAGAAAACATCCACTTTCGTTTTCTATCTTGAAAGAAAAAGAAATTTATAGAATGAAAAAGGTAAATGCAACGGTCAATACTTTTATAATCCTGTGAGCTTTACCCATCATAGCGTTTATGTTAACGTGAAAGGTATATTTATTTTTCAATTGTAAACATGTATTATCTCGCTCTTACCAACGTAAGACAGTCGGAATTTTGAAAAAAAAAGGAGGGGAAGGCAGGGATAATTATCTCTACTTTTAAAAGTCAGAATATCTAGAGAAAAATGAAAAATCTGAAAGAAAAAAACGAATTTCACTTTCAAGTCGCTGTAATCTTTCCAATATTTTTCGCCAGTGTTTTGTACACCATCTTTATCATGATGATGATGATGATGATGATGACAATGATGGCACTAATGATAATAAATTTACAGCCTATGCTATGAATTTTTTCATTAATTCAAAAATTATTGTTGATATTTTTAAAAATTAATGATCGGACATAACATTTACTTACCACCTCTCTCTCTCTCTCTCTCTCTCTCTCTCTCTCTTCTCTGAACCTTAAGTGCCCAGAGCACAGTGGGCTTCCGCAAGGGTTTTCCACAAACGCCTGTCCTTTGTCTTTTTTTCCGCTCTTACTCAACGTCCTCTCTGTTGTTCTTCTCCACGTCTCCTTTGGTCTATCCTTACTTCTGTTCCCCTGTGGTGTCCATCTTAGTGCTGTTTTTGGTAGTGAGTTGTCAGTCAATCGGAGCACATGTCCCAACCATTGCCAGCGTCTTTCCTCAATAATTGCTGTACATATTACTTAACATAGCAGATTTTAAAACATTAAGTATTACTTTGAGAATTGAGGTGGGGCGGCAAGATATGCTACTGCACGGGTAGTGAAAATTCCTACCGCAAGCCCGGGTTATATCATCTATGAACGAGTAAGTGAGTGACGTACTCACTTTATGATTTCACAGTATAGTAACCCTATTCCCCTACTTTCTCCCCAGTTACATTTTACTAATCACCACAGGAAAACAGTAATGACATAGGAACAAAAGACAAACTTCCACGTGTTATTACTACTGAAAATCCGGTGACATTATTTTGTAACTCTTGGGCAATAAACCAACACATTTCTCACGTGCACACACAGACAACCTCAACCTCGCTAACCACTCTGAGACAATGTGAAGGATTCAGCCCGACAGACCTAGAAAATTGTGACTTTAGATGTAAGGAAGAAAACTTTAGAATACAGCAATATTCTTTGGAGAAACCACAACTTTGCCCCCGCCCCTGACCTTCAAGCTGGTCAACCTTGACACACTTCCAATACAACACAATATGCTCACTGCCCCATTTTAGAACTCAGTTTTTGAAACTGTGTAGACGTTTTAACTTGTACTTGTACGAACTCCCTGTAACTGCGAGCTGTTGTTCTTCGCAGCCGATGCTGTAGAGATGTTGAGGCACAGCATGGTATCAGCGTGGGAGCGGGTTACGGCGGCTACTTTTTCAATCCCGGAGTACAGCTAAAAAGCAGGGGGTGTGCAGTGCTTCTTTAGCAGACTCCACCACCATGGGGACTACGTTAAACAGGCTATGCTTGTTACTGGGGGAACCACGGAGTGGTGGGACAAGGTCTTGGTCAGCTATGGGTGGCTAACCCTGACATATCAGTTATGGGTCGCTGATTACCTTATTAGGTGTCTTCACCCTCTATAAATGTTTTAAATTCACCACACTTGTTTTTTAAAATGGTGGTTTCAAAATGTCTGAATTTATAAGTAACAACTGTATCCTTAGTATTAATATTACGCGTGCTGCGGTGAAGTAGCGGTTAGCGCACTTGCCTGGTTTAATTTCACACTCGGTCGAAAGTTTATGTTAACGTGAAAGGTCTCTCGTTGCGTGTGTCTTTTTTACTTCTTATATTTCACTTGTAATGTGTGGTCTCACGCTCCTAACAACGTAAGACGCTGGAATGTTTAAAAATGATGTTTATTTTAAAGTCAAGACACTTACACATTTTTAAATCTACAGACATATTTCTAAAAGCTGCAAAAACAAATTCAACTAATCGCACTAATCTTAAATATTTTTCGACAGTGTTTGCAACACACAACATATTTATGATGATTATCATGACGACGACGACGATGGAAATCGAAGTTGGCACTAGACTTTTCTTCCATTCTTTTCATTTCATTTCTTCGCTTTACCCCGTCCCCTCCCTTTAAAAAAAAAAAAAATCTATCTCACACTGGCGCCACTATTAGCGCAGGATTATCATAGCGATATTGAAATGCCTTGTTATTCAACGCAGTTTAATGAAGATCATTCACTATCATAGTCAACTTAGCTGTCAAATAGGTGCCTGATTCTCTTGTGCTAGGCTTACTGGAGCTACTCACTTTCAAATAGATCAGTGACTCTCATATCTTTTCCGGCCGCCGTCCATTTCCTTTCAAACAATAAAACCACAAAACAATGATTTTGCTCACATGGTTCTGATGTTACCGGTGCCTCTCTTTCCCGCCCCGCCCCACCTCCACTCAACTGGACCTTCCCAACACCCAAAATATTAGTTTGTTACTGTTTGTTTTACACTTGTACGTCATCATATCATTGCCTTTGTAGCCATTCCTTCTTCTTTGTATTTTTTTAAACTGAAAAGACAGAAGTTGGTGAGCTTGGTAATCACTGAACATACAGAAGGCAGAAGTTATGTTATTCTGTAGTACTGGGGGTTGGGGAGTCTTAAGGACAAAGAAGAGTTAAGCTAAGACAGGGAAGAGAAAGGTATAGGTTTTAGTATGAGTTTTGCTCGTGCGTGTGTTCGGTTCGATGTAAAGGCCAAGCTGCGAGTTTATTTTTGTCTTAAGTTATTTGAGTTTGCATGCTTGGATGTTTTGACGGGAGGTTATGAAAAACCGTGCTGGGCTGACCCAAGGTCAGAATGGTCAGTTGCTGTTAGATTGTTTTGATAAAAGGAACTTTTTGTTCTTTTTGTCTAGATAGCAGTGGGACTTTTTTTCTGGTACACACACACGCACACCAAAAAGGCCCCGGGGTTGACCCAGCCTCTAAAATTTGGTACCAGAGAAATCTGGGAAGATAAAGCGGCCAGGCGTGATACTGACCACATCACACTTTTATGTGCCGAAGGCCATGGAAAATACGGGCTTAACACCCTATTCCTCAATATGCTTTAATGGCATGGAAACGGAATTTTACCTTTACCTTAATAGATGCAACGTATTTTCAGAGCTGTTATGACATTTTTATAACAACTTAGAATCATTCTTTTTCAAACTCATACTACAGAAATGAATAGATTATTTAATACAGACTAAAAGCAGACAAAGAATAGAAATACAGGAAGCAAATCAGCCAAATAAATCTGGATATATTCAGTTACAGGAACTGACGTTTTCGCTTAGGGTTAGTGGAGGCTTCATTTGTCTATTTTTTTCTTGGTTTACTTACTTTCTTCCAGAAAGACGAGAATACCCGACTGCCATTAAGAACACAGGAATGTGACCGGACATTGTAGTGTACTCCACAGAAAAACAGGAATTAATAATGATCGAGCTTACGGTCCCATACGAAACTAGAATAGAGGAACAGCATTTATTCAAATTGGAGAAGTACAATGATCTGGTCAAGCAACTGAGGCAGGGGGCAGGAATCAGGGCAAAAGTGATAGCTGTAGAAGTGGGAGCAAGAGGATTCATAGCAACATCAGCATATGACCTATGTAAGCAACTGGGCATAAAGGGACAAGCAAGAGCAAGGGCATTGAGAAGCCTTTCAGAAACAGCAGAAAAGGCCTCATGCTGGCTGTGGAGTATGCGAAACAAGCATTGGGAGCATAAGTAATTTCATTTGCCACAACCAATACCAGTCCTCCATAGCTAAATCGCTAAAGACGCGTGGCAAATGGAAGATCATGGGTTCGATCCCGGGACCGAAAAAAAAAGCAACAACTCACAAGACCTCTGGGAGTCGTGACCCAGAGGGGCCCACCCCCCTTAGAGTGTCAGGAGTTTACAGGGCCGAAACACTTGTCTGAGGGGGGTACTTCCTCTGATGATCTGAAGGAGTTGTGTTGTTGTTCCGCTCTCTACGGTAGAGAGTTTCCTGCATATTTGTTTTATAATTGGTTTGGATGATGAGGAAAGTTAGACAACTTGGTAATCACTGGACATATCATGAGAAGACAGAAGTTAGAGAACTTGGTAATCACTGGACAAGTCATGAGAAGACAGGAGTTAGAGAATTTAGTCTACATCAAAAGCCTCAGGAGAAAAAGAAGTAGAGAAAGACCAATGGGAAAAAAAAAAAAAATCTCAAACTGCTGACTCACACAAAAGGCACCACAAAAGGGAGCACTTCAGTTGACTGACAACACACTGAAACATGACATAAAATGATACAAAAGTCAAATATTTTTCTATTACAAAGGCTATTTCTTCATGATTTCCTTCAAAGTTTCTGAACAATGAAATCATCATTAAACCTGGCCACTCCCAGAATCCAAATAATATAGGTTTCAAATTTCTCCATTCCTCCAGGTTTAGACTCTGTACTTTTACTTCTCACCTCATTTTTGTTTTTGAAGCAGTGTGGAATTTCATAGTCTGGTGCCAAAGATTCCTAAAGTATAAACATAAATGTTTATAGCAATATCTTAATGTCTGCAGTATCTAGCCACATGTACCTGCCGCAGTCATTAAGATAACACTACGATACCAGAATCGATACTGGGTTAGTGCACAGTTATTTTCCAAATGCACTGTAGAAAGAGTGAGGAAAGCTGGCAGAAACAAGAATGGCAGAAAGCAAGATGAACACATACAAATGAACAACATATAACAAACCAATATTTCGGCAAAAGCCTTTTACAAGGATCACATACAAAAACAATACAACAGATAAAAACATGAAAATTAGATGAAAAATGTACACGTGGCATTGTTTAACAAATAAATAAGATTTTTAAGGGCATGCATCTTTCCCATCGCAACATATGCCTGTGAGACCTGGACACTTAACAAAACAGCTGAGAAACACATAAATGCCTTTGAATGTAAATGCTACAGAAGAGTTCTCCAAATATCGTGGACACAAAAAAGAACAAATATATCTATACTACAAGAGCTTAATATTCAAGAAGGCTGGCTAGTAAAGAGGATTAAAGACAGAAAACTTAAATATTTTGGACACATTACACGTCATGATAATTTAGAGAAGACCATATTGGAAGGATACATAATGGGAAAAAGAAAGAGAGGAAGACCAAAACGAAGATGGCTGCAAGACATCATTGACGATCTGCAAATGGATGCCGCAGCAGCAGGCCATCTTGCTCACAACCGAGAGGCCTACAGGAGTGCTGTTTGGGAGGCAAAGTTCTGAAGGGGACATGCAAATGAATGAATGAATTGTTTAATACATTAACACATTTAATTTAATTAATACATATAATCCATTAGGAAGCTATCATCCAGGAAGAGACGTGTTGTAAAAATCTAACTAGGAAAAGTAATTTCTGATCAGGAATGTCGGGATGTGGTAGAATATTATATACTGGTAGAAAAATGAGCAGACATTTCTCCTTGACCAAGATCAGCAGTTCTTTTTTGAGAGTGACCCTAAACCAGTAACGGTAACCGACTGACAACTGACTCACGTAAATATTATTTCAACACTTACAATGAACTGAAGAAAAAGATGTGAAGAATTATAATAACTTGTAGTGTATTCACACAATTAAATGTCTTTCATAACATTTGTTACAAACACAAAGGGAAAAATACATTGATTCTGTTTTCAAATATACATTTCTATTAAACAATTGTTACATTTATCATGAAAAAATGTGATATAGTCTCAAATGCTGATTATTAATAATTATGATCCAAAAAAGTAATGATTAACATTATGATCCAAATTATAATAATATAAAGGTAAAGGTAATCCTGTCATGCCATAGAGGTACATAGGGATATGGTGTTAGTGCCCATATTTTCCTTGACCTGTCAGCACACTATAGGGGGATATTGTCAGTATCACGCCCGGCTGCCTTTCCTTTCCCAACTCCGGAAGAAGTCGGGTACCCATTTCTACAGCTGGGTGACTGGGGTGCCTCTGGCCGCATTCGAACTTATGAACTTCGCCATGAGAGGCCAGTGCACTAAACACTTCGCCGCTCAGACACCCACATATATATTCTTGATAAATTTATGCAAAAATTATAAGTTATGGCTATGAGTTATGTGTAAAGAATGTAACATGAATCAAGGTGGTTATATTTGTGTATAAATAATTCATACAATAATCATATGTTTATGTCACCCATTAAAAAAAAAAACAACAAAATATACACAAAATGGTCCTATGGTATCTGTCAATTTATCAAAGCTTTCATCCAGGCTGATATTAACATTATGATGTGATAGCTGTTTAAATTGTTGTAAATGCTAAAAATAGTATCACATCATTTATTGTTAAAACACGACAGTCATAATGAATGATAACAAAGAGTGTTTGTGTGTCACAGGTGTTATCTGGCAGTCTACTCACTTCTTAACTCTCACCAACAGTGAACTTTAACCTACACAATGCTGTTTTTATGTCCCCTTTAGAGTTTCACGTCGTCGACCTCTTTTTTTTTTTTTTCTGTTGTGTTCCACTTGATAGCTTGTTTTGGGATTCCCTGATTGTTTATTCTCATCATGTGACCAACATATGTCCATTTTCTTTTTCTGATCACCCATGAGACAGGTTCTTGTTTGCTTATCCGTCTTATCTCTGCGTTGTTCTTGAATTCGTTCCACTGTATACCGACTATTTTCCTTAAGCATTTCTCTTCAAAAGAGTCTAATTTCTTGTCTATTTCTTTAGCTGTTTTCCAGCTTTCACATGCATAAATGAGGGTGGATATTACATTTGAATTGAATAATCTTAACCTGCTTTTTGTGAATATAAATTTTTGAATGGCATATGTTCTCAAGAATCTTGAAGGTCAATGATGCTTTTGCAATTTGAATTTTAACTTCCTTTCTGGTGTCACCATCCTGGTCTATGTAGCTGCCGAGATATGCAAATCAGTTTACTTCTTCAGCAGCTGTTCCCTCTATGCATATTTGATAATATTTTTATGATATCTGATACAGAGCTGTATTTCTGCACTGCCTGTTGAAAGTGCTTATATCCTGCGGTGTCTCTGCTGTTCGATTGAGTGTGGTGCGAATAGAAACACAAATGTGTCAAATAAGCAACAGTGTTGTCACTGCTTTCAAGAAGGAGGTTGGTTCTGTGTGTCAAGTTACTAAGTTTAGAGCTATGGCACCACTGTGAGCTGTGAACTTCGTATGGACAGTGTTGATGGTTCTTACTTATGTCTATTTGGCCAATGGTAAACTGCGATGGACTTTGTGTGTCCTGATTTGGCTTGGCGCCTTAGCTATGAAGTTCACACCATGAGCAACGCTGACTATTTTCACATTTGAACTGTTGTAGTTCCTGAAATGGTGCTCTCACTGGGTGGCTCATCATCAAGGACTGATGTGAAGGACCATCGATGAACATTTTGTGTGATATTCACTGGCACAGGCAGTGCAGCAATTATGAATTCTGAATATAAACACAGAAACATGAATATAAAGAAGAATAATTCCTAACTGTCTTCACAGAACTTTGAAATCTAATCTCTGGTAAGGATAAATACTTAAATCCCATCTTTGATTATGGCAGCAAGTCGGATGACACCACCACTGTAGCCACCATGACGGATAGCCAATGAGACTGCTGTTTGTGGGTGATAAGAAGAAAAAAACATTACCTATTTAGTTATCATCATTATCATCATCATCATCATTACTGAACTCCAGACAAATCTCTGATCTCCTTTCAGCATTCAGCAACTGATGACACCAGTTTTATGCTGACTCACAGTTCTCTTTGTAAAACAAGACAAACAAATACAACAAAGTCTAGTGTGATCAAAATTCAGGCCACGGACGCCAATACTTTGGAAAAGTTTCATATCTTTGTGGTAGCTATGTCATTTCAATGCAAAAGAATTTGTTTTTTAAAGAAAATGTGGGTAACCTTTAATGAATAAACACTACACTATGCTAAAAAAAATACACAGTACAGACTTGGTGAATTTTCAAACTGACAATAATGTAATTACATTTTTAAATGTGAAAAATGTTCCTTCATCCATGCAGGATTTGCCGAAACATCAGATTTTAAACATTCCACAGTGGAAAAAAACAAAACATTGAGATTTTGTCATGGACTCCTGGTCCGTATACCACCAATTGGGAAACACTGTCCTAGGCTAATGAAGTCACATAATGATGAAGGAAGTACTTCTATGTTAGCCAGGCATCTCTTATGCCACTGCAGTCACATAACGATGAAGCAAGTACTTCTATGTTGGTCAAGCATCTTCTAGCCTACTGTAGTCACATAATGATGAAGCAAGTACCTCTATGTTAGTCAGGCATCTCCTAGGCTATTAAAGTCACATCTATTTCATACATACTGTAACTGGTCCTTGACATAAGCTGTAAAAAAAGTAAAGTAATCCTGTTGTGCCATGGAGACATGATGTTAGTGCCCATATTTTTCTTGACCTGTCAGGGTGAGTGGTCAGCATAACACCTTTCTTCCCTGCCTCTAGATCAAGCCAGGTACACATTTCTACAGCCTGGGTGACTGGTGTGCCTCCAGCCATATTTAAACCATCAACTTTCAACTTGAAAAACTACCATATACTGTATCTTTAATGTATGTCAGCTGTACTTCTGTCTATGCTAGTTGCTCCCTAAATGCACATTAGCTGACCATCGGTGTATGTTAGTAGGCCATAAAAATAATCTATTCTGGGATGTGTTGCATCTTCATTTTGACAAAAATGATCATTTGCAAATAAATAATTCAGAATGACCAAATTCAATATCACAAATACAATTTTAAAAACTATGACATGATAAATATATCTTGAACTGATAATCTGTTGAATGTGCCTCACATATTTTATAGCACTCAAGCTAGCAACAAATCCTAAGCTTGGCTCCTTCATCAGACTAGACCTGTAAGCTGTGTACAAATGCTGATTGAGAAGTAGTAGTAGAAGTATAATAGGCCAAGCAAAGACTGCATTTCAGAGAATGAGAAACATATTAGCTAACACATCTTTATCAATGAATGTTAGAAAACGAGTCCTAAAATGCTATATTGAACCTATCTTGTTATATGGAAGTGAATCATGGACAATATGCAAGTCTGCACAAAAATCATTGGAAGCAGCAGAAATGTGGTTTATTAGAAGAATGTTGCGAATCCCCTGGACAGCAAAAATAACTAATGAAGAATGTATGAGAAGAGCTGGAGACACAAAAAAACCTTGTCAAAAAGATAAGAGAGAGACAATGTACTTTCACAGGACACGCAATGAGAAGAGGGGGCATTGAAAATATTATAACAACAGGAAAAATAGAAGGAAGAAGATCAAGAGGAAGACCAAGAGAAATGATACTGCACAGTCTGACGGGATGGTGTGAGAGGAGATCACCAACAGAACTGATGGCCTGCATGAAGGATCGGGTACTCTGGAGAAGGATAATAGCCAATGCCAGTCAGCACAGCACATGATGATGATGATGATGAGTAGAAGTAGTAGTAGTAGTATTAGTAGTAGTAGTAGCAGTAACAGTAGTAGTAGTAGTTAGTAGTAGTATTAGTTAGTAGTTAGTAGAAGTAGTAGTAGTAGTATTAGTTAGTAGTAGTAGTAGTTAGTAGTAGTAGTAGTATTATTTAGTTGTAGTAGTAGTAGTAGTAGTAGTATTAGTACTAGTAGTATTAGTAAGTAGTAGTAGTAGTAGTAGTTGTAGTAGTAGTAGTATTAGTATTAGTAGTATTAGTAGTATTAGTTAGTAGTAGTAGTATTAGTACTAGTAGTAGTAGTATTAGTTAGTTGTAGTAGTAGTAGCAGTAATATTAGTAGTATTAGTAGCTGTAGTAGTATTAGTTTGTAGTAGTAGTATTAGTAGTATTATTAGTTAGTAGTAGTAGTTAGTAGTAGAGTAGTAGTAGTATTAGTAGTATTATTTAGTTGTAGTAGTAGTAGTAGTAATAGTGTTAGTAGTATTAGTAGCTGTAGTAGTATTAGTTAGTAGTAGTAGTATTAGTAGTATTATTAGTTAGTAGTAGTAGTAGTTAGTAGTAGTAGTAGTAGTTAGTAGTAGTAGTAGTATTAGTAGCTGTAGTAGTAGTAGTTAGTAGTAGTAGTAGTAGTACTTAGTAGTAGTAGTAGAAGTAGTAGTAGTAGTAGTAGTAGTAGATGAATCTAATGAACAGAAAAGTGACATATCAAAACCACTAACAACCTTGACTTACCTGCCCACCACATCTACTATCCAAGCCTGCATCAATCAATCCCACTGATACCACATCTCAACAGTAGTGACACAGATCTCTGAGGCCACTGTGGTCTGCCTTGCCCAGCTGCTCTCTTACCATCTCCAATCTAAAAAATGGTAATAAAGGGAGGTAATAAGGAATAAAGATGCTGTCCCATTTGGTAGTCAGTGACTAATAGCTGACATGCTAACATCAGGACTGGTGAACCATAGCTGACATACTAACATCAAGACTGGTGACTCATAGCTGACATACTAACATCAGGACTGGCAAACCATAGCTGACAAACTAACATCAAGACTGGTGACTCATAGCTGAAATACTAAAATCAAGACTGGTGAACAATAGCTGAAATATTAACATCAAGACTGGTGAACCATAGCTGAAATACTAACATCAAGACTGGTGAACCATAGCTGAAATACTAACATCAAGACTGGTGACTCATAGCTGACATACTAACATCAAGATTGGTGGACTCATAGCTGACATACTAACACCAATATTGGTGAACCATAGCTGACATACTAACATCAAGCCTGGTAACTCATAGCTGACATACTAACATCAAGACTAGTGAACCATAGCTGACATACCAGCATTAAGACTGGTGACTCATTGATGACATACTAACATGACTGGTAAACAATAGATGACATACTAACATCAGGACTGGTGAATCATTGCTGACATACTAACATGAATGGTAAACAATAGCTGACATACTAACATTAGGACTGGCGAACCATAGCTGACATACCAACATCTGGACTCATGAACCATAGCTGACCAAGACCCTGTCCCACCTCTCTGTTGCTACCATCACTAACAGATTATAGCATGTCTAACATGGCAGGGATAGCCATACTCCTCATGGTGATGGACCCTGCTAAAGAACTATTCAACACCCTCCCTTTTTAGTTCCACTCCAGGGACTGACAAAAAAATAATTAGCTATCGAAATCAACTCCCAATTTACCAGCTTGATGTGCCTCAACATCTTCACAACACTGGCTGCAAAAGAACACCAGCTCAAGGTTCCTGGGAGACAAAAGAAGAGGCACCTAGATAATGTGGAAGGTTGCCAAGTGGTCACTGTGGTGAACAGCATCTCCCATTTGCACTTCATAATCCACCTCAGTAACAACAAACTGTCTACTTCTGATTAAGAAAAAATATCTTGAAAACTATGCTACAACACTGTGGCATTATGTACACAAGATTATCCATTTCACTTTATTCATTTGCTTGTCCCATGCAGAACTGTGCCTCCCAAACAGCACTCCTGTAGGCCTCTCGGTTGTCAGCAAGATGGCCTGCCTCTGTTGCATCCATTTGCAGATCGTCAATGAAATCTTGCAGGCATCTTCATTTTGGTCTTCCTCTCTTTCTTTTTCCCAATATGTATCTTTCCAATACGGTCTTTTCTAAATTATCATGATGTTTAATGTGTCCAAAATAGTTCAGTTTTCTGTCTTTAATCCTCTTTACTGGCCAGCCTTCTTGAATATTAAGCTCTTGTAGTATAGATATATTTGTTCTTTTTTGTGTCCACGATATTTGGAGAACTCTTCTGTAGCACTTACATTCAAAGGCATTTAAGTGTTTCTCACCTGTTTTGTTAATTGTCCAGGTCTCACAGGCATATGTTGCGATTGGAAAGATGATCTTATTTTTGTGGTTCTGTCTGCTCCTCTCCACAGAAGATTATCCACACAACATATATCCCAAGCTAGAACATGGGATGCAGGAGGATAAAGCAGATTACTCTGGTGATTTTCTGTGTGTAGAATGTAAACTGTAGATGTACTGCTGTTCATTTCTGTGTATATTTCCACTATTGTCCACTGGAATAATGTTCCTTCTTACATTACTACTCTATGTTGTTTTGCATCTGTTTTGTTACTAACATCAAGCCTGGTAACTCATAGCTGACATACTAACATCAAGACTAGTGAACCATAGCTGACATACCAGCATTAAGACTGGTGACTCATTGATGACATACTAACATGACTGGTAAACAATAGATGACATACTAACATCAGGACTGGTGAATCATTGCTGACATACTAACATGAATGGTAAACAATAGCTGACATACTAACATTAGGACTGGCGAACCATAGCTGACATACCAACATCTGGACTCATGAACCATAGCTGACCAAGACCCTGTCCCACCTCTCTGTTGCTACCATCACTAACAGATTATAGCATGTCTAACATGGCAGGGATAGCCATACTCCTCATGGTGATGGACCCTGCTAAAGAACTATTCAACACCCTCCCTTTTTAGTTCCACTCCAGGGACTGACAAAAAAATAATTAGCTATCGAAATCAACTCCCAATTTACCAGCTTGATGTGCCTCAACATCTTCACAACACTGGCTGCAAAAGAACACCAGCTCAAGGTTCCTGGGAGACAAAAGAAGAGGCACCTAGATAATGTGGAAGGTTGCCAAGTGGTCACTGTGGTGAACAGCATCTCCCATTTGCACTTCATAATCCACCTCAGTAACAACAAACTGTCTACTTCTGATTAAGAAAAAATATCTTGAAAACTATGCTACAACACTGTGGCATTATGTACACAAGATTATCCATTTCACTTTATTCATTTGCTTGTCCCATGCAGAACTGTGCCTCCCAAACAGCACTCCTGTAGGCCTCTCGGTTGTCAGCAAGATGGCCTGCCTCTGTTGCATCCATTTGCAGATCGTCAATGAAATCTTGCAGGCATCTTCATTTTGGTCTTCCTCTCTTTCTTTTTCCCAATATGTATCTTTCCAATACGGTCTTTTCTAAATTATCATGATGTTTAATGTGTCCAAAATAGTTAAGTTTTCTGTCTTTAATCCTCTTTACTGGCCAGCCTTCTTGA
Source organism: Achatina immaculata (assembly GCA_009760885.1). NCBI lineage: Eukaryota > Metazoa > Mollusca > Gastropoda > Stylommatophora > Achatinidae > Lissachatina > Lissachatina immaculata. Next base: position 1,256,272 of record CM019710.1, read on the forward strand.
ATATTAAGCTCTTGTAGTATAGATATATTTGTTCTTTTTTGTGTCCACGATATTTGGAGAACTCTTCTGTAGCACTTACATTCAAAGGCATTTAAGTGTTTCTCACCTGTTTTGTTAATTGTCCAGGTCTCACAGGCATATGTTGCGATTGGAAAGATGATCTTATTTTTGTGGTTCTGTCTGCTCCTCTCCACAGAAGATTATCCACACAACATATATCCCAAGCTAGAACATGGGATGCAGGAGGATAAAGCAGATTACTCTGGTGATTTTCTGTGTGTAGAATGTAAACTGTAGATGTACTGCTGTTCATTTCTGTGTATATTTCCACTATTGTCCACTGGAATAATGTTCCTTCTTACATTACTACTCTATGTTGTTTTGCATCTGTTTTGTTACTCACTTCACAGACTTACTTGCTGCCAGGTTCATTCTCTCTCAGTGGAAATAGTAATACAGAAGCAGTAACTTTACAGCTGAAATGACTTTAATGATGCATGAGGTGACGATGAGCGAAATGACGAGAAAAACAAAGGTATCAACAAAATCCATGGACACAAGACTGGACATCTTCACGATATATGTTCCCGGCAGACTAATGTCACCATCAGAACAACCTAATACACTCTGTTCTACATCTGTTTCACTAAACAACATTTCTGACAGCCTAATCTACGTCTATCTCAGACGATACACAAAACACACCTGTCCCTCAGTCATATGATTTTTCTCTCACTTGACCTTTTTCCTATCATTCCCCATCCGTCACCCTCGTGCAAACCTGAGACAAGGAGATGGACTCTACTCACAAACAGCTGATTACTTTAGAAGATAACTCATTTTATACAAATGTTCCAATTCTCAGATGAGTTATCTATCTTACATCCAAACATTCAATATACTGCTATAAGGAGAGCAAGCAGAAGATATACGTTAAGTAATCTTTCTGTTCAAATGATGCTCACTTCAGTGGT
>CM019710.1:3333132-3348132 GCA_009760885.1 Achatina immaculata
GACAGGCCATCGGAGGCTAATGTTCTCTTCAGATCTCAGTCCCTGATCTTTTTCATTAGTTCAAGTTAGTGACGTGTTACCTTTATCTTAGACTGTCCTCGAACTTCTCTCTTGTTCTACATCATGGTGACCTGTTACTGTTATCATCCCGTTAGACTGTCCTCGACCTTGTCTCTTGTTCTACATCATGGTGACTTGTTACTGTTATCTTAGACTCGCTGTTTAGTTACACGTAACATCATCTTCTTCAATCATTATAGTACCTCTCCACTAAATCCACCCCTTCTTACTTTCAACCTCCTCACAGCATCACTCTGCAACCCCGCTATTTTCTCTGCAACCACTCTTCTCTGCAACACCTCTTCCCCAATCACCTGTTTCAAATTCTCCCAGCTAGGCCAGTAGTGCGTCACTCTCTCTCCCCTCCCCGGTTCCCCATCCACCACCCCCAGTTACAACCCACCGACCACATGTCACAGGTCTCTATTTAAACAATTTCCACGTCCTACCAGATCCATTCCTGACACACACCGCCAGACAAGCCACACCTTGCAATTTACAGCTAAGTACTCCTTTAAAAAAAATTTTTTTTACAGTATTCATGTAAATCTATACTTTATCTCCTCTCTCTATTTCTTCGTCCTGTATGTTTTTGTATGATTAAGGCTCACGCCGAAACGTCACAACTTTGTAATCGTTAAGTAATAAAGCTGCTCCTACTTTTTTCCAGTTTTATACATTCTGTTATCTTAGACTGTCCTCGACCTTCTCTCTTGTTCTAAATCATGGTGACTTGTTGCTGTTATCTTAGACTGTCCTTGACCTTCTCTCTTGTTCTACATCATGGTGACTTGTTACTGTTATCTTAGACTGTCCTCGACCTTGTCTCTTGTTCTACATCATGGTGACTTGTTACTGTTATCTTAGACTGTCCTCGACCTTCTCTCTTGTTCTAAATCATGATGACTTGTTACTGTTATCTTAGACTGTCCTTGACCTTCTCTCTTGTTCTAAATCATGGTGACTTGTTACTGTTATCTTAGACTGTCTTCGACCTTCTCTCTTGTTCTACATCATGGTGACCTGTTACTGTTATCATCGCGTTAGACTGTCCTCGACCTTGTCTTTTGTTCTACATCATGGTGACTTGTTGCTGTTATCTTAGACTGTCCTCGACCTTCTCTCTTGTTCTACATCATGGTGACTTGTTATTGTTATCGTCGCGTAAGACTGTCCTCGACCTTGTCTCTTGTTCTACATCATGATGACCTGTTATTGTTATCTTAGACTCTCCTCGACCTTGTCTCTTGTTCTACGTCATGATGACTTGTTACTGTTATCTTAGACTGTCCTCGACCTTATCTCTTGTTCTACAGCATGATGACTTGTTACTGTTATCTTAGACTCTCCTCGACCTTGTCTCTTGTTCTACATCATGATGACTTGTTACTGTTATCTTAGACTGTCCGCGAACTTCTCTCTTGTTCTACAGCATGATGACCTGTTACTGTTATCAGTGTTAGACCGTCCTCGACCTTCTCTCCTGATTCAGGTCACAGAGACACAGAATCTCAGTGACCGCTGATCCTGCTTTTGCAGATTTTAAAAACGTGTTTGTAATGTCAATCATGTTCTGATCTCGGTCATCAAGGGCAGTAACCTCGTCCTGAAAAACACAAAATGACAAAACAGTTGCTGTTATTGATTATCACGGTTACCTCCCTTCCGTGGACTCGATCTGATAACCAGAATTGGTCCTTCGTTTTACAATTTGGTATTATTTTGCCTTATGGACTGGAATACGAGTTCAATATGAGGAACACATACCCAGCAATACAGTTAGTGTCAGAAAAGATCTTCGAACGTCCTGATTTACTTGTTAATGTTGAGAAGATTGTCCTAAAAGAAGCTGATTCAAAATGTTCCCAGACATACGGGCCTCTAGCGGCCATTGAGATGTTCATCCACGGAGAGGCAAATGTCCTGTTCGGTCCGGTCTGTGATCTGCCGCTGGGACACGTGGCTCTGTACAGCAGACGTTGGAACGTGCCGATTATAAGCACGGGCGGATTCGATACAGAACTTGACAACAAAGACGATTTCCCGCTGCTGACCCGGGTCTTGTGCTCGTATTCGGAGTTCGCAAATGTTTTTGGGCATGTAATCGATTACTTCGGGTGGCGGAACGTTGGCTTTATTTACAACATTGAGTATTCGGACTGCTACAGGAGGCTGTATCCGGTGTTTAAGATGGTCAGAAGGAGGTATGACCACGTGTTCCACAAACATTTTAGACACCGTCAAGGCTTTGAGGAGCATCTGAAGGAAGTGCCCACACAGGTCAGGAGTAAGTATTTGTTGTGGATTGCTCGAGTGATCCCTTCCAGAAACCTGTTTCTTTTCTTTGTTGATTATATAGGAATTCTGTTTGTTTTCTTTGTTGATTATATAGGAATTGTGTTTGTTTTCTTTGTTGATTATGTAGGAATTGTGTTTATTTTCTTTGTTGATTATATAGGAATTGTGTTTATTTTCTTTGTTGATTATATAGGAATTGTGTTTGTTTTCTTTGTTGATTATATAGGAATTGTGTTTATTTTCTTTGTTGATTATATAGGAATTGTGTTTATTTTCTTTGTTGATTATATAGGAATTGTGTTTGTTTTCTTTGTTGATTATGTAGGGATTGTGTTTGTTTTATTTGTTGATTATGTAGGAATTGTGTTTGTTTTCTTTGTTGATGATGTAGGAATTGTGTTTGTTTTCTGTGTTGATTATGTAGGAATTCCGTTTGTTTTCTTTGTTGATTATGTAGGAATTCTGTTTGTTTTTATTGGTCTCTATAAACTTCGTAAAGAAGTGGGATCACGTTGCATTACCAAAGAAATGATTCCACTGAAGGAATTTGTTGCTGCCAAGATAACAGAAATGTGCAACAGCCACGTATATCAACGGGGATATACAACTCAAGAAGGGAAACGCTCAGAGTTTGTGGCACTGCCCAAGAAAGGAAAAGCCACAGACTGCTCGGATTTTACAACTGTAACTGTAATCATCTTATCTTTCCTATCGCAACATATGCCTGTGAGACCTGCACACTTAACAAAACAGCTGAGAAACACATAAATGCCTTTGAGTGTAAATGCTACAGAAGAGTTATTCAGATATCATGGACACAAAAAAGAACAAATATATCCATACTACAAGAACTTAATATTGAAGAAGGCTGGCTGGTAAAGAGGATTAAAGAGAGAAAACTTAAATATTTTGGACACATTAAACGTCATGATAATCTAGAGAAAAATGTCTTGGAAGGGTGCATAATGGGAGAAAGAAAGAGAGGAAGACCAAGGCGAATATGGCTGCAAGACATCGTTGATGATCTGCAAATGGATGCATCAGCAGCAGGCCATCTTGCTTACAACCAAGAGGCCTACAGGAGTGCTGTTAGGGAGGCAAAGCTCCGCAAGGGATATGCAAATGAATGAATGAATGAATGAATGAATGAATGATAACATTCCCATGCGTGATCCGCCTTCACTTCCAACACCCGCTGAAGTGTCCGCCCGCTGGTGGAGCCAGTCACACACTGGTTGTGGCTAACAAGCGCTAAACCACTTCCTTCAACAACAACAAAAAAGTCCACTCCCTCTATTCTCCACCACTTCTATTATCTTCCTAATGTTATTGATTATCACGGTTACCTCCCTTCCGTGGACTCGATCTGATAACCAGAATTGGTCCTTCGTTTTACAATTTGGTATTATTTTGCCTTATGGACTGGAATACGAGTTCAATATGAGGAACACATACCCAGCAATACAGTTAGTGTCAGAAAAGATCTTCGAACGTCCTGATTTACTTGTTAATGTTGAGAAGATTGTCCTAAAAGAAGCTGATTCAAAATGTTCCCAGACATACGGGCCTCTAGCGGCCATTGAGATGTTCATCCACGGAGAGGCAAATGTCCTGTTCGGTCCGGTCTGTGATCTGCCGCTGGGACACGTGGCTCTGTACAGCAGACGTTGGAACGTGCCGATTATAAGCACGGGCGGATTCGATACAGAACTTGACAACAAAGACGATTTCCCGCTGTTGACCCGGGTCTTGTGCTCGTATTCGGAGTTCGCAAATGTTTTTGGGCATGTAATCGATTACTTCGGGTGGCGGAACGTTGGCTTTATTTACAACATTGAGTATTCGGACTGCTACAGGAGGCTGTATCCGGTGTTTAAGATGGTCAGAAGGGGGTATGACCACGTGTTCCACAAACATTTTAGACACGGTCAAGGCTTTGAGGAGCATCTGAAGGAAGTGCCCACACAGGTCAGGAGTAAGTATTTGTTGTGGATTGCTCGAGTGATCCCTTCCAGAAACCTGTTTCTTTTCTTTGTTGATTATGTAGGAGTTCTGTTTGTTTTCTTTGTTGATTATATAGGAATTCTGTTTGTTTTCTTTGTTGATTATGTAGGAATTGTGTTTGTTTTCTTTGTTAATTATGTAGGAATTGTGTTTGTTTTCTTTGTTGATTATGTAGGAATTGTGTTTGTTTTCTTTGTTGATTATGTAGGAATTCCTGTTTGTTTTCTTTGTTGATTATGTAGGAATTCCTGTTTGTTTTCTTTGTTGATTATGTAGGAATTCCTGTTTGTTTTCTTTGTTGATTATGTAGGAAATCCGTTTGTTTTTCTTGGTCTCTATAAACTTCGTAAAGTAATGGGGTCATGTGGCATTAGCAAAGAAATGATTCCACTGAAGGAATTTGTTGCTGCCAAGATAACAGAAATGTGCAACAGCAACGTATATCAACGGGGATATATAACTCAAGAAGGGAAACGCTCAAAGTTTGTGGCACTGCCCAAGAAAGGAAAAGCCACAGACTGCTCGGATTTTACAACTGTAACTGTAATCATCTTATCTTTCCTATCGCAACATATGCCTGTGAGACCTGCACACTTAACAAAACAGCTGAGAAACACATAAATGCCTTTGAGTGTAAATGCTACAGAAGAGTTATTCAGATATCATGGACACAAAAAAGAACAAATATATCCATATTACAAGAACTAATATTGAAGAAGGCTGGCTGGTAAAGAGGATTAAACAGAGAAAACTTAAATATTTTGGACACATTAAACGTCATGATAATCTAGAGAAAAATGACTTGGAAGGGTGCATAATGGGAGAAAGAAAGAGAGGAAGACCAAGGCGAATATGGCTGCAAGACATCGTTGATGATCTGCAAATGGATGCATCAGCAGCAGGCCATCTTGCTTACAACCAAGAGGCCTACAGGAGTGCTGTTAGGGAGGCAAAGCTCCGCAAGGGATATGCAAATGAATGAATGAATGAATGATAACATTCCCATGCGTGATCCGCCTTCACTTCCAACGCCCGCTGAAGTGTCCGCCCGCTGGTGGAGCCAGTCACACACTGGTTGTGGCTAACACGCGCTAAACCACTTCCTTCAACAACAACAAAGAGTCCACTCCCTCTATTCTCCACCACTTCTATTATCTTCCTAATGTTATTGTTATCATTCAGCCCGATAGATTTTAGGTGTTATTGTTATCATTCAGCCCGATAGATTTAGATCTATAAATAGTCTGATGAGCCACATGGCTAAAACTTCTTCCCTGGCAAAGAAGAAGAAGAAGATAAAGAAGTCGGTGAAGAACAATTTAGAGAATACTGGAACAAGAGAGGCAATTTTTTTCATAAGATAGTTGACCCAGAAGTACACGGAAGCTGGAAGGGATATACATGCCTGGTCTCTCTCTCTCTCTCTCTCTCTCTCTCTCTCTCTCTCTCTCTCTCTCTGGTCCATGCCAGCCAGGCTTTGGTTGTCAATGATTTCCACAATCATTTATCTTTCTCTCTCTCTCTCTCTCTCTCTCTCTCTCTCTCTCTCTCTCTCTCTGGTCCATGCCAGCCAGGCTTTGGTTGTCAATGATTTCCACAATCATTTATCCTTTTCTCTTTCTTATTTGTTGGTCCGTGCTTCGTACCACACTTTTAGTCCGTCAAGTATCTTATTTCTTTGTTTTCCTCTTTCCATTTTCCCTCCAGTTTTCCTGTTGTCACTAAGTGTTCCAGTTTGTCTCTTCTCAAAACGTGTCCTAGCAATCTGGACTGTCCTGTTCTGAATGTTGCCATAACTTCTCTCTTGTTCCCAGCCTCTCTTAGAACCTTTTCATTTCTTTTCTTGGTTGTTGTATTCTCGTCATTCTTCTTATAAACCACATCTCCGCTGCTTCTAGTAAGCTCTTGCTGTTCTTCGTATTCTCATTATTCTTCTTATAAACCACATCTCCTCTTCTTCTAGTAGGCTCTTGCTGTTCTTCGTATTCTCATTATTCTTCTTATAAACCATAAACCACATCTCCTCTTCTTCTAGTAGGCTCTTGCTGTTCTTCGTATTTTCATTATTCTTTTTATAAACCACATCTCCTCTTCTTCTAGTAGGCTCTGGCTGTTCTTCGTATTCTCATCATTCTTCTTATAAACCACATCTCCGCTGCTTCTAGTAAGTTCTTGCTGTTCTTGGTTGTCCTCCATGCTTCCCATACATATAATAATACATGTTCGATGTAACACTGAATAACTCTCTTTCTGATGTTCGTCAACAGAAATTTATTATCTAATACGCTTTATAGCCTGCTTTATAGACTATACTAACTGACTTGACAGAATGAAGCGTGACAGACTAACAAAATGTCTGGAGGAAATCAATCTCCAGCACCATAATATCAGTGCTGTTATCCAGGAATCTGGCCATTATAGCAAACGTCAGATGTGGTAAAGCGGTATTCCGTACTTCTGTACGTACCAGAAACCTGGACTGTAAACAAACAATGGGGGAGGGAATGATAAATGCATCAGAAATGTGGATCTACAGTAAAACAGGTCGTATATCATGGAGCACGAAAAGAACAAATGTTTAAGTATTAGAGCAGCTCCAACTGCAATGTGAACTTCTCAAAGAAAAAAAAAAAAGAATCAAGAGAACAAAATATTTTGGCCACATCAAAAGACATAACAATGTGCTGAAGACCATACCAGAAGTATAGGTGGAAGGAAAAAGAGAAATAGGCAGACAGGGATGTATATATGGGAAGATAACATACGAGATGTTTATGAAACTCTAATTTTCTTTGTTTTGTTGATGTGTATGAAACTCTAATTTTCTTCGCTTTGTTGATGTGTATGAAACTCTAATTTTCTTTGGTTTGTTGATGTGTAAGAAACTCTAATTTTCTTTGGTTTGTTGATGTGTATGAAACTGTAATTTTCTTTGGTTTGTTGATGTGTATGAAACTCTAATTTTCTTTGGTTTGTTGATGTGTATGAAACTGTAATTTTCTTTGGTTTGTTGATGTGTATGAAACTCTAATTTTCTTTGGTTTGTTGATGTGTATGAAACTCTAATTTTCTTTGGTTTGTTGATGTGTATGAAACTCTAATTTTGTTTGGTTTGTTGATATGTATAAGAAACTCTAATTTTCTTTGGTTTGTTGATGTGTATGAAGCTCTAATTTTCTTTGATTTGTTGATGTGTATAAAACTCTAATGTTCTTTGGTTTGTTGATGTGTATGAAACTCTAATTTTCTTTGGTTTGTTGATGTGTATGAAACTCTAATTTTGTTTGGTTTGTTGATATGTATAAGAAACTCTAATTTTCTTTGGTTTGTTGATGTGTATGGAGCTCTAATTTTCTTTGGTTTGTTGATGTGTATGAAACTCTAATTTTCTTTGGTTTGTTGATGTGTATGGAGCTCTAATTTTCTTTGGTTTGTTGATGTGTATGAAACTGTAGATAAGTCTGAGAAAATATAGAGCTGTCAAGTTTTGGTTTCTAAATACTGGGAGCTGAGCAAATAATGAAACTTCTCGTCAAGGTCCACTACCATAAGGAACACATTGATCTGTGCTATAGTTAAAGTCAAGCTGAATCCCTGCAACAGCCTATCCCCAGGAGCACCCACGGAAAGCTAGTGTAGGGTCTTAGCCAACACTGTTTCTCTGGTGATGACAGCTGTCATCCATCTGACACGGTCAGGGGGAAAAGTGTCCATCAGGCGGAACATGTATCTCCCTTGATTTCTCAGGATTAAGTGACAGACATACTCTTTCTTTCTTTCTGTATTTCTTTCTTTCTGTATTTCTTACTATATCCTTGTCTGTGAGAATGCCAAAGAATTCATAATCCTCAACTGAAGCTTTGATAAAGTATTGTTAGTTTGCTCTCTTACTTCTACCAAAGAAGTTTTATTTTTTGTTTTCTTTTTAATTTACAGTCAACATCCTTACAGCCTACACTAAGCCATAGATGCTCCACCTCCTTCTTCTTCTTCTTCTTCTTCTTGTGGTCATTATTCTTGCACACCGGACAAATCTAGAAGTGCTCCAAGCTCCACCACCTTCGTGTACCTCTCTCCGTGTCCAGCGACTGAGCACACCAGGTCGGTGTGTTGACTGACATTTCTTTAACCACTTAATATTAAAATATTTGCATGTTTTGGTTTGTGTTTTTGTCTCCGCCAGCAGCTTGCACATCATCCCCAGGGCTTTTTCATCTTAAGTAAGGCTGTTGTGCCGCTGTGTGTTTCAACATCTTGTATCGTATACGCCAGCAAGAGACTTCTTAACGATATCGACCAAGGACATTGCCCCACTCAAAAAATAAAACGTCAGACATGGGTTAGAGGTGTCCCAGGTATCCAGGTGTAGAAATGTTTACCTGTCTACGTCTGGGGCTGGGGAAGGAAAGTAGGTCAGGCGCGACCTTGACCACACCACTCTCTAGTGTGTCGACAGGTCACAGAAAATATGAGCACTAACATCATATCTCCTAGGTCATTGAATGAGCACTAACACTAACATCATATCTCCTAGGTCCTTTTATGAGCACTAACATTTGGCACTAACATCATATCTCCTAGGTCCTTGTATGAGCACTAACATCATATCTCCTAGGTCTTTTTATGAGCACTAACATCATATCTCCTAGTTCTTTGAATGAGCACTAACATCATATCTCCTAGGTCCTTGAATGAACACTAACATCATATCTCCTAGTTCTTTGAATGAGCACTAACATCATATCTCCTAGTTCTTTGAATGAACACTAACATCATATCTCCTAAGTCCTTTTTTGGGCACTAACATCATATCTCCTAGATGTCTGTATGAGCACTAACATCATATCTCCTAGTTCCTTGTATGAGCACTAACATCATATCTCCTAGTTCCTTGCATGAGCACTAACATCATATCTCCTAGGTCCTTGTATGAGCACTAACATAATATCTCCTAGGTCCTTGCATGATCACTAACATCATATCTCCTAGTTCCTTGTATGAGCACTAACATCATATCCCCTAGTTCCTTGTATGGGCGCTAACATCATATATCCTAGGTGCCATTATGACATAAAAGCACTTTATCTCAGTGAAGTGATAAACTAATGATTGTTCATTCTTTCTGCTGTGAAAATCTGAATGAACTGAAATAACAAATTCATGAATACAACCTGTTACTTCAATCTGTACGTTTTCATTGTAACAACATATACTATCCTCCAGTAAAACCGCACCACTTGATAGAACTATTGTGAAGCGTGAAATATTTATCTTCCTGTATATATATATATGGTATTTCTGTCATGCCTTAGAGGCACATAGGGATATGGTGTTAGTGCCCATATTTTCCTTGACCTGTCAACACACAAGAGGGTGATATGGTCAGTATCACGCCTGGTTGCTTTTCCTTCCCCAACTCCAGAAGAAGTCAGGTACTCATTTCTACAGCCGGGTGACTGGGGCGCCTACGGCCGGATTCGAACCCCCGACCTTCGCCACGAGAGACCAGTGCACTAACCACTTCGCCACTCAAACGCCACTCTTCGTGTATGGCCTTATTAAAAGTGGCATGACTTTGAAATCTGGCACTCACTTTAGCCAAGTTTGAGCAAGTCAAAGGCCATCATCTGTTTCCATCCAAAGAAAGTCTGTGAATTGTTTAGTCATACCTTGGTTGTTATCACAAGAGTCATAGCAAGCTGGTGGTTTGCTCGGCAGTGGAATGACGACCAGGGATGTTTGCCAGACATTTTCACTGTCACCATTCGACTGCAGCGAGGCTGAGCCCGATTTCAGGCAAACAGGTACCAGGAATGTCCGTCCCAGGCCAGGTCAGCCTCTTATAACAACACGGCCAGGTCAGCCTCTTATAACAACACGGCCAGGTCAGCCTCTTATAACAACACGGCCAGGTCAGCCTCTTATAACAACAGCTTTATTACTTAACTAGGAAAAAGTAAGAACAGCTTTATTACTTAACTAGAAAAAAGTAAGAACAGCTATACTGCTTAACTAGGAAAAAGTAAGAACAGCTATACTGCTTAACTAGAAAAAAGTAAGAACAGCTATACTGCTTAACTAGAAAAAAGTAAGAACAGCTATATTACTTAACTAGAAAAAAGTAAGAACAGCTTTATTACTTAACTAGAAAAAAGTAAGAACAGCTTTATTACTTAACTAGAAAAAAGTAAGAACAGCTATATTACTTAACGAGTACACAGTTGTGACGATTCGGTGTGAACCTTAATCATACAAAAACGCACAGGACAAGCAAAAAAAAAGAAAGAAAATAGAGAAAAAGATAAAATATAAATTCGCATGAATGCTGTGTTAAAAAATAGGACTGGGAACAATAGAATAAAATAAAATGAATAGAGCACTTACCTGTGACTTGTAAGACGCTGTGGCCTGTATGAAGCTGTGATTTGTAAGAAGCTGTTACTTGTAAGAAGCTGTGACTTGTAAGAATCTGTGACTTGTAAGAAGCTGTGATTTTTAAGAATCTGTGACTTGTAAGAAGCTGTGATTTGTAAGAAGCTGTGTCTTGTAAGAAGCTGTGATTTGTAAGAAACAGTTACTTGTAACAGGTTGTGATTTGTAAGAAGCTAATGCTTGTAAGAAGCTGTTACTTGTAAGAAGCTGTTACTTGTAAGAAGCTGTTACTTGTAAGAAGCTGTTACTTGTAAGAAGCTGTGACTTGTAAGAAGCTGTGGCTTGTAAGAAGCTGTTACTTGTAAGAAGCTGTTACTTGTAAGAAGCTGTTACTTGTAAGACGAGGGAGTCAGGAAACTGGAGATCCACTACCGCCAACACTCGATCTGAAAACTCCGCAAAATGATAACAGAATTAGAATTTTGTTTGGGTTTATTTATCTGAATAAAATTCTAATTTTACTTGATTCTATTCATCCGAATAAAATTATAATTTTGTTTGATTTTATTTATTTATATATAATTCCGATTTCGATTCATTTATTCATCTGTATAAAACTATAATTTGCCTGGTTCTGCTGTGTATAAAACTCTAATTTTATTTGGCTTCATTCATCTGTACAAAATTCTAATTTTTTTTAAAATTTGTTGACTTGTACGAAACTCTAATTTTGTTTGGTTTGTCGTTCTGAGGAAAATTCTAATTTTCTTTAGTTTGTCTATCTGTACGAAATTTTAATTTTATTTGGTTTGTTGATCTGTACGAAGCTCTCATCTTCTTTTGTTTGTTGGTTTGTATGAAGCTCTAATTTTCTTTTGTTTTGTGATATGTATGAAGCTCTAATTTTCCTTGTTTCGCTGATGAGTATGACACTCTAATTTTCTTTGGTTTGTTGATGTGTAAGAAATTGGAGATAAGTCTGAGGAAACAGAGAGCTGTAAAGTTTTGATTTCTAAATACTGAGAGCTGAGCAAATAATGAAACTTCTCAGCAAGGTCCACTACCATGAGGAACATACTGGTCTGTGCTACAGTTAAAGTCAGGCTGAATCTATGCAACAGCCTATCCCCAGGAGTACCCACGGAAAGCTAGTGTAGGGTCTTAGCCAACACTGTTTCTCTGGTGATGACAGCTGTCATCCATCTGACACGGTCGGGGGGAAAGTGTCCATCAGGTTGAACATGTATCTCCCTTGATTTCTCAGGATTAAATGACAGGCATAATCTTTCTTTCTTTCTGTATTTCTTTCTTTCTTTCTTACTATATCCTTGTCTGTGAGAATGCCAAAGAATTCATAATCCTCAACTGAAGCTTTGATTAAGTATTGTTAGTTTGCTCTCTTACTTCTACCGAAGAAGTTTTTGTTTTGTTTTTAATTTACAGTCAACATCCTTACAGCCTAGAATAAGCCATAGATGCTCTTCTTCTTCTTCTTGTGGTCATTATTCTTGCACACTGGACAAATCTAAAAGTGCTCCAAGCTCCACCACCTTCATGAATCTCTCGACGTGTCCAGCGACTGAGCACACCAGGTCGGTGTGTTGACTGACAGTTCTTTATGCACTTAATATTAAAATATTTGTATGTTTTGTTTTGTGTTTTTGTCTCCGCCAGTAGCTTACATTCCATCCCCACGGCTCTTTCGTCTTAAGTAAGGCTGTTGTGCCGCTATGTGTTTCAACATCTTGTATCGTCTACGCCAGCAAGAGACTTAACGATATCGACCAAGGACATTGTCCCACTCAAAAAATAAAGCGTCAGACCCGGGCTAGAGGTGTCCCAGGTATCCAGGTGTAGAAATGTTTACCTGGCTACGTCTGGGTCTGGGGAAGGAAAGTAGGTCAGGCGTGACCCTGACCACACCACTCTCTAGTGTGCCGACAAGTCACAGAAAATATGAGCACTAACATCATATCCCCTAGGTCCTTGAATGAGCATTAACATCATATCTCCATCTCCTAGGTCCTTGTATGAGCACTAATATCATATCTCCATCTCCTATGTCCTTGAATGAGCACTAACATCATATCTCCATCTCCTAGGTCCTTGTATGAGCACTAACATCATATCTCCATCTCCTAGGTCCTTGAGTGAGCACTAACATCATTCTCCATCTCCTAGGTCCTTGTATGAGCACTAACATCATATCTCCATCTCCTAGGTCCTTGTATGAGCACTAACATCATATCTCCTAGGTCCTTGTATGAGCACTAACATCATATCTCCATCTCCTAGGTCCTTGTATGAGCACTAACATCACATCTCCATCTCCTAGGTCCTTGTATGAGCACTAACATCATATCTCCATCTCCTAGGTCCTTGTATGAGCACTAACATCATATCTCCATCACCTAGGTCCTTGTATGAGCACTAACATCATATCTCCATCTCCTAGGTCCTTGTATGAGCACTAATATCATATCTCCATCACCTAGGTCCTTGTATGAGCACTAACATCATATCTCCATCTCCTAGGTCCTTGTATGAGCACTAACATCATATTTCCTAGATCCTTGTATGGGCGCTAACATCATATCTCCTAGGTCCTTTTATGGGCGCTAACATCATATATCCTAGGTGCCTTTATGACATGACAGCACTTTATCTCAGTGAAGTGATAAACTGATGACTGTTCATTCTTTCAACCGTGAAAATCTGAATGAACTGAAATAACAAATTCATGAATACAACCTGTTACTTCAATTTGATTCATATTAACAATGTATTTTTTATTGTAACAATATATACTATCCTCCAGTAAAAACGCACCACGTGATAGAACTATTGTGAAGCGTGAAACGTTTATCTGCCTGTGTGGCCTTATTAAAAGTGGCATGACTTTGAAATCTGGCACTCACTTTAGCCAAGTTTGAGCAAGTCAAAGGCCATCATCTGTTTCCATCCACAGAAAGTCTGTGAATTTTTTAGTCATACCCTGGTTGTTATCACAAGAGTCATAGCAAGCTGGTGGTTTGCTCGGCAGTGGAATGACGACCAGGGATGTTTGCCAGACATTTTCACTGTCACCATTCGACTGCAGCGAGGCTGAGCCAGCGATTTCAGGCAAACAGGTACCAGGAATGTCCGTCCCAGGCCAGGTCAGCCTCTTATAACAACACGGCCAGGTCAGCCTCTTATAACACGGCCAGGTCAGCCTCTTATAACACGGCCAGGTCAGCTCTTATAACACGGCCAGGTCAGCCTCTTATAACACGGCCAGGTCAGCCTCTTATAACACGGCCAGGTCAGCCTCTTATAACACGGCCAGGTCAGCCTCTTATAACACGGCCAGGTCAGCCTCTTATAACACGGCCAGGTCAGCCTCTTATAACAACACGGCCAGGTCAGCCTCTTATAACAACACGGCCAGGTCAGCCTCTTATAACAACACGGCCAGGTCAGCCTTTTATAACAACACGGGCTCAGGATCGCCAGATGCTGTTGATACATCTACACAACCATTTCTAAACAACAGAAGATACATCTACACAACCATTTCTAAACAACAAAAGATACATCTACACAACCATTTATAAACAACAATACATACATCTACACAACCGTTTCCAACAACAGTACATACATCTACACAACCGTTTCCAAACAACAGTACATATCTACACAACCATTTATAAACAACAGTACATACATCTACACAACCATTTATAACAACAGTACATACATCTACACAACCGTTTCCAAACAGTACATACATCTACACAACCATTTATAAACAACAGTACATATATCTACACAACCATTTATAAACAAAAGTACTTATATCTACACATCCGTTTCCAAACAGTACATACATCTACACAACCATTTCTAAACAACAGTACATACATCTACACAACCGTTTCCAAACACAGTACATACATCTACACAACCATTTATAAACAACAGTACTACATCTACACAACCGTTTCTAAACAACAGTACATCATCTACACAACCGTTTCTAAACAACAGTACATACATCTACACAACCGTTTCTAAACAACAGTACATACATCTACACAACCGTTTCTAAACAACAGTACATACATCTACACAACCATTTCTAAACAACAGTACATACATCTACACAACCATTTATAAACAACAGTACATACATCTACACAACCGTTTCCAAACAACAGTACATACATCTACACAACCATTTCTAAACAACAGTACATACATCTACACAACCATTTCTAAACA